>JAKSZP010016158.1:0-85792 GCA_022478985.1 Massospora cicadina | reverse complement strand
ACTCTTCTCTCTGAGAGTCTTCCAATTATTGCCTTCTGCAATAATATCCTTGAGATGGAACTTCACAGTGGATTCTGATAGTCTAACTATAACCAAATCTACAATATTATTTTGGTAATGATAATACTTTTGGTAATGATAATGTTTTTATTATAGTGAATCCTGAGGAATTATATAGTAGGGGATTTGGCCATCTAACCCTCGATTGACACCTCTTTGATGAAACGGCAGCCATTGCCATTGAATTACCCTTCCTCATCTTGGCAGAGATGGTCTTCCCCATCCTGGCTAGGATTCCATCATTGGACATCCTTGAGACCTCAAATGGAAAGAGTCAGAAATGTGTCCCTAACATTTTCCTATTGATCTAAGCAAACCAACCATAATTGGCTAGCGACCTGCTTAGGTAATGGAACTTTTTACCCATTATGGCAGGTCACTTCACCAACCAATTGATTCGCTAGCTGCAGGCGGCATCACTCGCCTTGCAACTCACCATTCATTCCCAATCAGTTAGTGATGAAACCTGACCAATCCCAATCAGTACACCTGATAGTTAATCACTATCAGATGCCCCTATTTCATCAGCCACTCCGCCCAATGAGATATTAGGTAATCATCAGGATTGATCCCTGACAGATATGACCAGGCGAATATCCCAAAATCCCCCAAACATAGTTCCTCCAAAATTTGGGCCAACCGATTTCCAATTCACTTCGCTTTAGGGAATTTTCCCTTTGTGACACCAGGTATTCTAGCAGGCTGGGTATATGGCAAAAAACCCAACACCACTGTATCTCCCAATTTTGATAACATGATTTTCTTTCCCCTTGGAGGGATTATTGCTGGATTAATTTCCAGGCTATTATTCCTGTTGGGACTTTGGTATCAATCCTCCCAATTGTTCTCAGATCTCATTGTAGACTGTTGCAATTTTCATAAACTTAGGCTTTGGCTGATTAAACCTCCCAACAAAATCCTCCCCTTCCGCTATTTAAATTAAAGTAAAACTAAGACAAGGGGCCTTCACAGAAACCCACTGCTTGTTAAGGATGTGCTAAATTTGCTACTTTTTCTAATGGAAGGGATTTGGAGCATTCCCCCTTCTTTGATCAAAATGGGTAAATCAACCAATTCAATTTTATGGGTCAGCCGTGATCCTTACATTACCCTTTATCTTAAAAAGGACAGGGTCTACTCCCCCTCCAGAACTCATACCAGAGCATAGTTTTTGTAAGGTAAGGGAAGCTTAATGGCTGTGATGGTCTGGGAAATAACAACGGGTGATGGGGCAGCAGGATTTCGCGCATGGAACTTGATGATTAGAACACAACATTTTCTATAATCGTGGCATGAATCCAATTTGTTATAGGTAGGGTATTCTTTCCATGTACCAAGTATTAAATTCCGCTTTAAATCTTACTTAAACAAAAGATTTCTTACACCTCAAATTTTTATTAATCCCTTTACCAACAAAGGTTCAATATCTTCAGGGTTTTCCCTTTGAATGGTGACAACACTAATGCATGATAAGACATATTTATTTTCTAGTGCTGGGGAAAATCGACATAAAAGGACACGTTGTTCAAGACTTTGTTGATAGGGAATGGTCCTGCCCTTTTACAGGCCAGTTTTCGGCATGGTACCTTGAGGTTAAGATTTTTGTATCCACCATCACCAGGTCGCCCAACTGATATTTGGGTGCTGTTTTCTATTTTCAGTCAGCAAATCTCTTGTCACCTGGCAAGCTTTTGTTAATTGCCTCTGCATCTGATGGGTATATTCTGGTTGTGTGTTGCAAGGTTATCCGTTGTTGAAGTAATTGCATGGATTTGAGGACCAATTGTAACTTCTGGGTTGTAGCCTAAGTAGTTGTTGAGAATTTTACATTTTAAATAATAGGTGACACCATTAGTGTGCCAGGCCAAACAGTATGAATACTTCTGGCCCTTGCTTTTTACAATCATTGGCAACCTTTGCCTAAAAAAACTTGCAGAGCAACCAACCAACCCAGAAGACTGAAGAACTTCTCCTTCTGAGGCTTGGCCACTAGTTATGGTTCTGAGGTCCTCGTTAGGACTTGTACAACGATTGTGGTTCAGCGGCTTTATTTACTCCCTCAGGGTTTCTCCCCTTCAATCTTTCCAGTTCATCATTGTTGTTGCTAGTTTCAAAGGTTCCCACGGGGTTTCCATCTTGTTCAAGTTTTTGGAGTTGGTTGCGCCGACCACTCCAGGTGTTTTAACCAAGCACCTAACCACTGGGGATCTTGAGTCGCACCTCTACAAGCTAAGCTAACCACTATTAACTAAAAACTAAATTAAGGTTTTTAAAGGAAGGTAATTTATTAGATTAAAAGCCAGCCCCCAAATAGGGTGGCCAAAATATGAATATTAAGATCAAACTGGCATATAATTATCACGAGGAATATAATGGGAAATAGGGGTGTGGAGATTATGAAATACTTGAGGCAGCATCAGTAGTAGTTGGTTTACAAAGGGCTATATCATATGGCTTTGTCAGCTTATGGGTAATTGGTTACATTCATCAGATATAGTTTATATATCACATGTGAGGCAGCCTATTGATGTGGAGCAATTTAACCTTAAATAAATTTGCTTCACTCCTTGATCATATGAAATTCTTCAGCTTATGGGTAATTGATTACATTAATTAGATATGGTTTATATTACATGTGAGGCAGCCTCTTGATGTGAATCAATTTAACCTTAAATAGATTTGCTTCACTCCTGCTCACATCCTATTGTGGTCTTAGATTGATAATCAATCAATTTGTCGATTTGAAGCTTTTCTGGTTTCATCAATTCAGCAATAATTCGAATTCTCAAAAAGGTAGTCCAATTGGTAAATTCATCATGTAATAAGATTGTATCATTAATTACAATCCACTCGCCATTAGATTGGCATATCAACTCTCAACCTTTTAAGAATAAATGTTAGGTAATCAAGATCTAATTATTGACTCAATCCTAAGGTTAATGCTGAGCTTATTCCTTAGCCAAGGCTAACATCAACTAGGAATGAAATTACAACAGTTGGCATACTGTGGCAACATTCCAGTAGAAGCGTGCAAGGACTTATTGTACAAGAATTGGTTTAAGGCCAGGTCTTCAGCCCAGGCATCCCAAGCAACAGAGGCGCAGCACCAGAGATATTGCTCTAGTGACTGATTAGTTCGCTCAGTTTGTCCATCAGACTGGAGTGATTTTCTAATGATGCATGATTATATGTGAAGTGTCTCGCAAAAGTCATCCAAGAATTTTAATGTTAACTTTGGTCCCCTATCAATAATTATCTCTTGTGGTACCCCAAACATGGTGAATACATGGATCACAAAAAAGTTGGTCATATCTTCCGCTGTAGTTTAGTTAAACATGGGATGAAGAAGACGTATTTGGTGAATCTGTCCATGGCTACTAAGATTGGTCAGACAAATTTATAGTGGGTATACCGACTATGAAGTCAACTGATAAAGATGTCCATTGTCCTGCTGCTTGCTGTAGTGGATGTAGGAGTTCAGTTTCTCCCAGTTCTGTCAGATTTGGATTGTAAGAGGTTAGGAAGATTTCTATTAAAATTGGCACATCTTTTTTCAATCCATTTCATTTGTATATTCTCTTTTATCATGTTAGTAGTCTTGGTTCATTCAGGGTGTCCCATTGTCAGCAAGTCATATTTCCTTTAAGACTTAGAGCGATAACTTTTGGCACCCATATGTGTTCCCAAAAATAAATCGCACTATCCTCTTTTAAGTACCAACTTTTGAGTTTATCGCACAAAGTATTTAGTCACTGAGCGCTTTTCCTTCAATAGTTTATGATTGTGCATCCAGTACTGCGCCCAAGAGGGGCCCTTCAGCACTGAAGAGTGGGCTTGCCTTGAGAGTGTCCTGTTGTGAGGGCCTCGTGGCGTACCAGAGAGCTCAGGTGTGGTTGTTGGGGGTGGGATTGAGGGTGTTGTGGGGATTGCAATGGCAGCAATATTTTCTGTTTCTACTGATGGATCTGACAACACTTATTCAAGAGAAATCATTATAACTAATTTAGCCCCTGCCACAAGGTTAGCCTCAATTGTCAGGCTTCTGCTTAGTATGTCTGCTAATATGTGTGTAGGCCCTTTTATAAACTCATACTTAAAGTTGAAGTTGTACAGATCTTGGTGGATCTAACTTGTATGTGTGTTAATTCCTGTGGCTTGCAATAGTAGATAAGCGATTTATGATCTGATTGAACCTTCATTATATGATTTGCTCCCTATAGCAAACACTGCCAGTGTATCACTACCTATGCTACCGCAGCCAGCTTTTTAATGTATATTATCCATGGGCATTTGACGCCCATATATTTCCTATAAAAGTATGTCACTGGTGTTCACAGCCATCATGCTCCTGTAGCTATACTGCTGTAACAAAAAGTTTTGATCAATTGTTGCATTTCAACTCAGATATCAGATCATCCAAATCCCAAGTCAAATAACTTTAAAATTTTGTGGTTTTTTTGAAATTTTGGCTTTAGGTTATGCCTCACCTTAACTAGGGATTAATCTCACAAGAGCCTAATCAATTGTTTGGGTGAAGCCCTAGAAGAACGACCTTAAAGGTTGAGCCTTTGCAATCCTTAAACTTCATTCAGAATTTTCTCAGTTCACAATCTCACATGGATTTTTCTGATTGCCTTGAGGCCGCCCTTAACTGGTGTCCAGCAACACAACAAGTTCTTGTTGCATTAACAAAAACTTGGGTTTTGGGGCCTGACCCCCAATTACGCTGTCATTTCCCTTGGTGGGTTTGCTGCACAAGGTTATCAGGATTTTGTTCATTTGTGACTTTTAAATTAATAGAAAAAAATAAGTTAATTCTGAAATTTGCAAACTCTCTTACCTATTTCATCTTTTTATCACTTCAAATTTTCCTTATTCTAAGGTTTAGTGGGTTAGTTGCATGATGCACTAACACTTACTTTAAGAGTCAAGCTCACTTTGGACATTCAGCATCAATCTCAAAAACTTAAGGCAAGATGTCAATTAAAAACTGGGACGTTTCTGACGATTACTTTATTCCAGACTGCATGTGCTGCCAGCACGATGTCAGATCCCCAGTTGTCTGGCCTCTGTGGTTGCTTTAGGTTTCAGTTGTTATGTAACCAGAACCGTAAGGAGATGGTGATTGATGGCTAACCCTAGACTTGAAGTAATCATCAGCGCAAAGTTCCTGGTAAGGCCTCCCCCTCTTTAGAATTTTGTTGGCTCTGAGGGGGCCTGGCCCAGAAGGGCTGCCTCACCAATGACAGTCCACCTAGAAAGGGGATGGCTGTCCAGCTGCTATGGACCATGGACCCTTCATGCATCAGTTGGAGATTGCACCTTCCTGGTCGGGATGGGAATACTGCCACCAACTAGGGCATGGGAGGGGGCATACTACAGCCAAGCTTTGAGCACGCTTCCTAGTGCTGGGTGGGCTGACTACAGAAGCCCAGTCCCAATTCGCCCTCACACATTAAGTATTTTCCTGTGAGGGACAGAAATTTCTCTGAGCTAAATTTTCCAGGGGCTCAAGGAAATTTTCCCCAGGAAGCCCTTGTGTTGGCGGCCTTCCATTGTAGGGCCTCTCTTCAGGGAGGAGCCCTTCTCTAGTGGGGGGTAATGCAATTATCAGTCTCAATTAATTTATGAATTTTGGCTTAGGTTTGGATTTTCTGAATACCAAGTCAAATCACTTTAAAAGATTTTGTGGTTTGCTCGATTTCTCACGTTGGGTTGTGCCTCGCCTGAACTATTTATTAGCCTTGCAAGAACCTAATCAATGGTTTGGGTGAAGCCCTGAAAGGGCGACCTTAAAGGTCAAGCCCACACTCAATTCTTAAAATCATTCAAAGTTCCTCAGTTCCTAACCTTACATGGGTTGCTCTGGTGGCCTTGGGGCAGCCCTACCCTTGTCTTACCAGGTGTCCCGCAACACAACAAGTTTTTGCCTTGGTAACAAGAACTTGGGTTTTAGGCCTGTACCACACAATTACTCTGACTTTTCCCTTGTTGTATTAATAGCATCAAATTATTGTTGTCCTATCTTTTCACAAGTTTTTAATATATAATAAATAAAATGAGTTTTATGGGGTTTGCAACCTCGATTATCTATTTTGTCTTTTCTCATTTTTAATTTCCCTAATTCCAGGATTTAGTATATCAGTTGAATGAGGCACTGACACTTAACTCGAGAGTCCAGATCATGTTGGACATTTGGCATCAATTGCGTTAAACTTAGGCAAGATGCTGATTGGAAAAAAATATTTCTGACCGTTACAACTGCCCCTTAGCCATGCCAGAGGCGTCAAAAGCCACAATAAACTGTTTATCTTCATTGGTGTGTTTTAAAACCTGGCACTGAGGTGAAAACTTCTTTGTGGGTTCAAAGGCCCATTGGCATTCCGTTGTACATATGAATAGAACTTTTTTCCCATCAGTGGGTGGAGGGGAGCGGTAAGTTTCAAAAATTGCTGGCAAGAATATCTTCAGGAAAGTGTCAGATCTCAAAAAGCTGTGAAGCTTCTTTGTAGTGGGCGTTCCCCAAGTCTTTATTGCTTTTAGTTTGGAGGGAGCAATAGTGTGCTAATCCTTAAGCACCACGTTTCACAGAAACTGTACATTGTCTTTGAAGAATTTACGTTTTGATGGATTCACTGCAAGCCCACACTTTGCAAATCAGCTGCCATTGCCACTAAATCCTTTTCATGTTACTCTGGGGTATAGGAATGGACCAAATGTCATCTTTATGCTACTGTGCATGTAAAGTGGAGGTCGCCTAATGCATGATTGATAACCCTCTGAAAAACGACAAAAGCGTTTTTAACCTGAATGAAATGACCCTGAATTGATATAAGCTGTGGCAAGTTTGTACTGCAATAACCACTATTGTCTATTTTTTACTCAGACTTGGTGGAAGGCGTTGAAAAAATACAGTTTTGAAGATACTTTAGACTTTATAATCACTCTGAAGATTGAAGCCTCCAATGGGAGTGAATATGTGTCCAGTATTTTAATATCATTAAGTGGCCATAATCTACACATGATCACAAGGTCCCATTGGGTTTTTGGGTGAATACACATGGGATGACACCAGCGAGGTTTTCATTATTAGCTATCCTTTGGACATCATTTCATTAATCCAATTATTTAATGCCTGATCCTTACAGCTGTATACGGGTATAGCGGGAAATTAATATTAATGAGTCCACCATTAAGCAAAAATTAATGTTGAAATCAGAGTGGGGTGGCAATCAGTTCATCTTGTCTATGTCTAATATTTCTTTGTATAGTTCCAATATTAAGGGCTTATGAGAAAGTCAGTGACTGAACTTGAGGCGGAGTACACAGCCATGGATGCCAGGGCGTTTCCTTTCACCGAAGTGGGGAGCAGGGGAGTTTTGGTGAAGTGGTAGTATGTCAAAAAAAGTGAGCATATTTCGTTTGAGGTTGATTTTAACCACCTATTGACGCTAACATCCTACCACTAGGATCATGGGGTAGATTAGGTCCAGAATTACTGAGAAGTAGCATAAAAAAGGTACACATGGGCTGAAAAGTGTGTGGCTTGTGTAGAGGCGGGTTAACCCTTGGTATCTAGACGCCCCCATGATGGGCGCCCCGTGGTGACTTCCAAGTCTAAGGCCTGCGCAATTTTGAGGTCAATAAATTTTCCTTACGCACCTGTTAGCATTAGTGCATTCATCACTTCCCTTCTGGAGCCCACCGTAATAATTGCAGCAAACAAGAAATAAGATTGATTAAATTTATTAAAGCTGTTCAACATGCATACTCTCGCAGTGCTAGTTGCAATTGTGGAATAATTCTGTGATGAGTTGAGAAATTGGGAAGCAATGCTACCGCCTGAGCATACAAGAGTGAGGCTGACGTGTGTTCTGAAGAATTCTTCAGGGGAGTTCCGTGGCTAAGTTCCTCAATGATGGGATTACGCCAGCAATCTTCCTCAACTTGCTCCATTTTTTCCATCTGGTAGGGGGAAAGTGCAGGAGAATTTTGGACCTTTTGGTATGAATATGGTGCCTGGGGCTCTGTCTGCTATATCCCTAACCAAGTTCATGAGTCTGTGTGGTTTTTCCTGAATTATTAAAATCCTCAGGGCCTCAAGCTGTAAGGTGGATGATCCGCTATAGGGGGAGGGCTGGTTGTGTAGTGTAATTTTGGAGGAGTGTGCTTCTTCTCAAAGAGCCATTGAGGGGTCATATGGGGCAAGGGCCAACATCTCCAGCATATTAGAGGGGATTTTGCTCTTTTGTTTCCATTGAGATGGTTTCAGGTACACTACCCAATACATGATCTTGTTCCTCATTCAGTTTATTAACCACTTCTCTCTTCTTGTTGAGTATCATGAGTGCCCACTCTTGGGATGGAGGGAGTTGGTTTAGTATAATGGACGCGCAGCTTTATGGTGGCTAAATTTTTGGTAGGTTGTATTCCAGAGCGGACCTAATTTTCTGGGCTAGTTTTTATACCCCCTCCAGAGTTTGAGGTCTGTTGTACCATGCCATGTGTGTTCCCACTACTTGGTTGAGAAAAGCACGAAACGCAACAATAGCAATGTTTGCCAGCAGTTGAAGGGACTCTGCAAGTTAGAGGAAGTCATTAATATGGTCCTCCAAATTCGTGGCCATTCCCCGTTGCTAAAACAATTGGTACAGGAGTTGTGGCCTCAATGCTGGCATTGCCACCATGGAAAAAAGATCACAGATATTGTGGGAAGCGACTCCCTCATGTACAAATTTTGGTACAAGAGAATGTTGACCCAGTTTTGGCCACGCCTTCCAAGGCCTCCAATAGGGCCAAGGATAATTGGTCGTCCATAGCCTCAATGGTTCAATTTAAAGCTGCTCGCAGTTTGAGCTTTCCAGAACTCCCAACACCATGCGAGTTACTTCATCAGAGGAACATGGAGAAGGCACTTTCACCTTTAAGTTGCACACTTGAGTACTTTAGGGGTGGAAAATTGTCTGTGCTTCTCAAATAAGCAGTACTTGCTTGATGGCCTTGATTAACGCTACCCATGACCAACAGGCCAAGAAGGCGCGCATAAGTCCATATAAGCTCTGTCTAGTTTTTGAAGGGCCCAAGTTCAGCAGATCCTAGGCCAATGACATTGCAGCAGTGTTGATTAGCTTAGTTATCATGTGAGACAATCAACATGCCAAAGAAAAACTTGGCTTCCATCGGGGGTTCTCCAATACCCATAGTAGAATCCAGAGTCTAGAGGGCATCACCATTCTGATGATAAGCATATAATAACCACATGGGACAAGTGAGGATAGTATTGGCCTATGAGTATCATCCCTTCTCTGATCAATAAGCTCATCACTGGAAGTAATCTTGGCTATTCTTTAGACAAAGTGGATAATCTGCACGGGTTGGTGGGAGGGGATTGTTCTTTACATCTGTTTTTTTTAATTCAGGTATGACTCCTGACTTGATTAGATATGCACATTATAACATGCGAGAATAATGTTCTCATCATGTTTGATCCCAACCATTTTGCTTTGAGTAGCATCTGCCGAATCTTAATTCCTATTTCCTCCATGATTGGGCGACTTTTATTAAGTGATGGACCAATACGCCCTCTTTATAGTTTTCTTAAACCATACTCCTAATACTTTTGAGTGCTTACTTGATAATGAGGAGTGTCAATCACTTTGTTAGGTTTTTTCCCAACAGTGTCTCCAATATATGTGACACAAATCTTTATTTTCGTTTTCTCATATAATACAGATGAATTAAATTAAGCATTTGGTCATTCCATTATGTATGAGAGTTATTGATAGTCATTTTTCTAGGTGAGGGCATCTTGCAAAACTCGTAGGTTAGAACTTTTGAGGGTTGTCACGCTGAGAAAGGCAACAGCAGAAATAAACAATGTGATGGCAACCATCATCACTGATATAAATGAGTGTGGACCTTCCATTGGTTGGGGTGGTCCCTTGAGGATCGCAAGGCTAGTTGAAAATTATAAAAATGTTCAAATGAAATTTGGAAAAATTAAAGGTCTATTAAGGATAATACAAAAACCCAGCTCTCTACCATTAGCAAAGTACTGGGTTTTCATAGTTGAAGGGAATTGAGGGGCAGGGACTAAAACATTAAGATAATTGGATGCATGAATCTTTTAAAACAAGCTGGGCTTTCGCATCATGGCTCAGCTTGTGCATTGCAGGTACCATGACTTGTGGTTCTCATTACCAAATTTTTGCTTCCATCAGGGTTCCATAATGTCATTGTATCTCGCAATTTTCCTAACATATATTTATTTCCCCTTGAAGGGAATATTGCTGGATTAATTTCCAGGCTGACATTTTTGTTAGGAATTTGTCTCAATCCTCCCAATTGTTCTCATATCTCATTGCATACTGTTGCAATTTATATAACTTAGACTTATTATGAACTGAAATTCCCAGCAAAATCATCCCCTCTCGCTCTTCATCTTATCATAAAATTGAGTCAAATGCCTTGGCAGAAACCCTCCGCTCATCAAGAATATGCCTAAAACTGATGATTTTTCTAATAAATTCTTGGGAACATTCGTCCTTCTTTAATTGAAACAGTTCAATCAGCAAATTTAATATTATGGTTGAAGCCAGTATTCTTAGAGCATCTCTTACATAGAAAATCTTACCTTCAGCTGATTGGTTGAACTTTATAAGTCAATATATAGTGATAATCTTGTTCAACTTAGGATTAGCTATTAACAAGCTACCATTCCTTATAAATCCTAGCGACGTTCTAAGAGGAATAATTATACCTTCAACTTATTGTCTAAGCCATAGAAGCCATAACAAAGTTTAAAGTTTGTTTGAAACTCAGATTGATTCCAAACAAGCCTCCATTCATTCCAAATTACTTGTGCTGATACAGGAATAATTCGTTTATCTTTAACTGGTTGGCTGCAACTGTACAAGCCATAATAAAGTGTAGACTTGTTTTACTTTGATTGGCTACAAACAAGCTATCTTCATTCTGACTTGCCTGCAACGATATAAGCGCTGAACGCCATCAGAAAAATAACCATTTAGATCAATATCTAAATATCAAAATTATTGTATATCATCCAGATTGCATCCCTCAAATCTCAATTCCCACAAAATTAATTATAGCAATCATTAATTATTGTCAATATGCATTCTTAGATCCCGATTCCTACATTAACTTTAAGTATTGCATTGTAGGGAGAATTGTGAAGCCTGGTCTTCTCCTTATGTCCTTTCTCTGGAAGCCCCATTATATGACTTTCATTTATATATAATATTAAATGACTTTAGTCTTAATTATTACTAGCTATGGTGTTTCTTTGTAAAAAAGGTGTATAAACCCCCAGGATTATTATTTGGTAAAGTATTTTTTATCATCTTATATCTATATAGTAATAATCTTATATAATTGGCTATATCTTCTCCAACAAGGTATATTTTTTGTGAACTTAGGTAAACTTTAGTCTCCTTTAACTTAGGCATCATGATGTATTAAGCATACTGCGTTTGCCATATTATGAGAATTCTGTGATAGAACTAAGCGAGCAACTCAGCTAGTTTAAATCTACACTTTTGATTGTTGATTAGTTGAATGGAGATGATTTTGATTGATAAAGGTTTTGATAACATTGCTATGTCACATAAATAAAAATTAATGCAGTTTAAATTGAGTTCTTGAATGATATGATCCATTGACAATTGGAATGTGGCATTTATATTGCATAATTTTTGGAAGAGCTGGGTAGGGTAAATAATCCTTACATGCATTTTAAGGTGCACTTTTCTTGGTTTCTGGTGTTAAATTCATCTATCAGTATTTGTTGGTGAGGTCCATCATGGAGAAGATTTATAAGCTGAAAATCTAGCACAAAGAATCATCTACTCATGAAATGGATTAGCTTCCCTATTTGTGAATCTGTTTAGCTTCCTGTGATCCATCACTATCTCTGACCACAATCATTCTTTTTGATGAGTGATATTGGGTATGGCCGTGGACTTTGGAAAGCAAAGTAAGTTAGCCTATAATAATTGTTTTAGCTTGGTCTTCATATATTGCTTCTCTTACTTTGAATTCTATAATAGCTTAAATCATATTTTACTTGACTCTCCTACATCTATGATTTTTACCTAAATTTTCATATGACAATAATTTACATCTAGCATGGAAAAATATCTTGATAACCTTCAAGTAGCTGATGCACCTTCTTAAATTCCCCTTGAAAAATTTATTGGATGATTGAACTTAAGGTACTGCACAAATTATGCTATTGCTGGGTAGGCTTAAATCAAGTTGAGTACCATTAAAATGTACAATGTAAAATTCTTCAATTATATTTCATTACCTTTTCCAATATTATGGTGTCTCTTGGCCAGGCTTTTGCAAATTGTTAGGGTTACATGAGTCATTCATCTGGAAACTAATAATTTAGGGCAAAGTACTTCTGATAATACTTGTTTCAAAGCCGCTGACTCTTTCAAAGCTAGTAATGTTTAATAAGAAATTTGGAGGTATCTTCTAAGGTTATATTTTGGTTGAGACCACTCTTTGCTCCCTTGCTTGATTTCAATCTTCTGGTAGCATGAATTGTTATGCCATTTGCCGCATCTACTGAATCAATATTTTTTTGTACTTTTGTACAGAAACAGAATACTAAAAGCAAAACTAACAGGAATTTGACAAGACAAGAGTATTCCTTAATGCTGGATTATTTACTATTCAGCACAATGGGAACTTTGTATGGAAAAGTGATAGATACCATTCTCCCAAGTTAATAATTCCTTTATACTCAATTATAGTTTGCATTTAAATAAGTAATTCAACCTAACTATTTTCAAAGGCAATTATGGAAGCTGAAAAACTAAATTTACAATTCAGATTGGCAAAGAAGAGTAGGCGTCTATTGCTTTGGTGTTATTTGAACTTGCGGTGCTAAACTTCTGAATGTATTCAAGGTCTGAAGTAAGCTTGATCTTCTTAATGAGTTGTGATAAAATATCATTTGTTGGAGATCCCATATACAGGATACTCATTACTTTTATCTTGTGAATAATCACTTCTACTTTGGTTATTAATTCGTCAAAATTCTGCGGTAGGGCTAAAACTCTCTAAAACAAAACGTTGCATTAAGCTTCCTTGTGTTCTTGGGATACTTTTACTTAATTTCTGCTAGACTACCTATGCTCAAGATGAGTCAAACTGATAAAGAAAGGAACTGGTTAGCATCATAAATATTTGAATTATTCTTTAAAATACGATGACTTGACTAAAGTAGGTATAAGATGGTACGTGAGCATCATCATATTTTTGGTTTCCAAGAATTACAAGCTAACAACCTCAGAGGGTGTCCTAAAATATAATAACCAGTATCTTCAAAACTACCTTTTTGTCGTCAACAGATTAGTCCTTAGTGCACTTGAGGTGAGCAATTAGCAATGTTTTGGTTTCAGTACTGTAGATTAACTAAAGAGGTACCTGGCCTTATGCTGACCGCCCTTTTTACTTTTTGGCGAGGGCTGAGTTCTTCTTAAAGCACTCATCTTAAGTTTGGTAATCTTCTTTAAAGTTTCACTAAAGCTTCTTCACCTTCTTTGGCTTTTCTTCTTCCATGGTATGCACTTTGGGGTTTTCAGATGCCTTTTGGGTGTTTTATGGCTTTGTATATTAAGCACATTATGCAGAGCTTCTTTGATGTCTTGGTTTGAGTTAAAGCTTATTTAAGTGATTTAAATATATATGGTTAGGTCAGAATTACTATTAAAACCACAACATTAGCTGCTACATCATCTTCTGGTTTAAGCATTCTTGAGTTCATTAGAGTCTGAGGATATTTAGAAAAAAATCCACAAATTTGACTAGGGTTTTAGTTTGGTATAACGCAATTTTCACAAGAAGCTTGTTCCTTCTTACTCAAGCTTATCTTGGAACCAAATTCCTTATTAAGCGCTTTTTTCACTTCAAATCAATTAACTAAGTTGTCCATTTGAGGAACCATAACCTACTGTGCCATGAAAAATAAACCAGATAATACATATTTAACCTTTTAACAGCTAGTTGCAACTTCCATTATGGCTTCATAGGTATAAAAGAAAGGCGTAAATAGTTCCTTCTATAGGTGTAAACTTGTCTTAAAAAGTATTAAAAAGGGTAACAGAACTTATACCTAAATAGACAACATGTACTGTGGGATCATCTTATTAAGTGATTTTGGTATGCGTACCGCTCTGCACAATTTGCCAAAAGAATTGGCATATATGACATGTATTGTGTTGACGCTGCTCCATTTTTTCAATACTATTTAGGAATATACATAAAGCAAGTTAGTTCATCTTTTTTAAAACAAATTATTTATTATGAAGGTTCTTGACACAAAATGTTGGGAGCGTCAATTTTTTGTCAAGCAGTAAAGTGGAAAGTTTATAAAAGTTTGTATACATTTTCTAACACTGTAATATGCTTGTTTTGATCCTCCTTCTCTACTGGCATCCAGCGCTTTGAGATGTTTTGTTCATATTGGTCTTTTAATTTCTCCATTAGGGAGTTCTAACTTTGTTCAGCCTCATTATTAAAAAATAAATCTGGTTAGATTTTTCTTGGCTAGCTGGTTCACTACTTATCTCGCTTTCCAATTTTTATAGTTGTTTTGGCTATTTTTTGAGCCAGTTGGCTTCATGATATACCAGACCCTTCTCAACACAATCTACATGGATAATAAGGTTCAGTAAATCTGATTGAGCTTTTTGAAGTTTAGTGTCCTCAAGTTTATAAAGTGCTTTAAAGCAAGCTTTTTTAAAATCCTAAGTGTTTAATTTGTTCCTCCTCATTATGTTAACTAATGAAATCCTGGGTAGCCATTTCACCATGGTCTGCGGCGTTTTACTGGAACGCTCTTGAGATAAATTTATAATTAGTTTCTTCTATTTTCTGATTAGACTCTGCAAAAGCTTTCCTAGAAGTTCCAATGATTTCCCAAATACTTGATAACTCTGGAATCAATGGTCAACATTTGGTTATGAAGTTGATAAATATGAATGATTTATCTAGATTTATCTGCATATGTTCTCAATACTTTACAATTCTAACTTGTAGCCTTGCCATGACTAATCTTAGAGCCTCGTGGGTATTAATGTTATGATGGAACTCCTCATTATGAACTCTTAATAAGTACTAAATATGGTATATTATATAGTATATGAACTACATGACATTTCTAGATAGGTTTGCACTAGAGATGTATGATTCTGGGAGAGAACTTAATCTATATAAATTCTAGAAGTCCTAGAAACAGTGGATGCTATTTTGAAGCTAGCATTTTCTTCTGGATTTTTGACTCACTGTGTTTATTTACTTGAATACCTCATTGGTAATCCTGGTTATTCATTGAGATTTTTAATTCTCCATTGGATGTTTTTGTACTCCTAGTATGATACAAAGGCGGACTTCCCAATTTTGCTAATATCACACAATTTCCATTGTGCACCCAGAAAGATTGCACTATTAATTGTTATCTTCAATAGTGATACTATTTAGCTGCAGGTATCATTAAGTGATGGATGTTTCCCTTGTAGTGAGCACCAGCATGAAGATTTCTGTTTTTAAATGCTTGATGCTGATTGTCAGAAATTGCTCTCTTCTGAGTGAAGCCTATTACAAGGGGTCATGATTCAATAACATTTAATTATTAGTGAATGCCAAGTTGTTCTATTTATTTTGATTTGAGCTAACTTGATGTATTGGGGTCATTCTGAATATAAATATTAGTAATTAAGATGATTTAACTAGTCTTAATCTTTCAGGGATTGATCCCAATAGCTATTTCAAGTTTTAGTATTACTGGCGACTTAAGCTGAATATAATCAATCCTAGTAAATTATTAATTTAAAAATGAATTATTCTTATTGTATTGGCAACCTGAGCTGACAGCTTTCACTTAGATAGTCATCTGTTGCTTAATAACTTTGTACTACCTAATACTCATTTACCTTACATCGATGAATCCCCCCCCTTGGGTTGGGACCATCTAGTACTAAAAAAAATACTCATTTACCTTTTACTACTCTCTGCTTATCTACCTTCCGCTCTTCCTGAATCCTATCTAAACTCACTTTTAGCCTTGAAGTTCTGAAAATACTTCAAGGTTTTATCCTAATAGATATTGTTTGACAAATATAATCTTAGCCCTATTGTAGGTTTTTCTGATCTTAGGGCTTAAACCCTACTGGGTGCTTTGGGGCCTGAATCAACATAGTACCAGTTAGGATCTGATCCCCCGCGTCCTGACAGTGATAATTCAACAAAAGCCCAAATATTAATACTTGCTTCAAGTCTAAGACCTTTATATCTGAGGAAGGTCAACCATGAGGAAGTACACTTCCAATTTAATGATGATAGAATAATAATAAGAATGATTAAAAGGACATATCAGAGGTTTTTTAGCCCCTCCTGTTGTCAGCCAGGACCTCCAGCTTTAGGACGATGGGGTGATTTATGTCAACTTATACTTGGATGCAGCATGAGTGAAGGAATGATTCAATATTTAGGAACCATATGGGGAACCATGAAACTATTTAGCTTCTGTTGCGTGAGGTCGTGTTTCTAAACAACCATGCTTAGAATTTTTTGATAATACTGTAGTGAAAACGATTGATGGCATCTTTGAGGGTAGGCGTTGCTCCTGTAAATGAATCCAATACTACATTATGGATTGTTAATAGTGCTATATTACTATTAATTCACTAAAAAATGGATGAATAAGTGACTCCATGTTAAGAGCAAACATGTTACTAGCTAAAATGAATGATTGTCTATTGTCTTGACGGAATAGTAGCATGACCTTTTTCCAGATAGCTAACAATGTTGGACATTGTTCTAGGCGGTGTACTAAGCTTCTGTATTGGCTACCTATTGTGCATGAAGTGTGAGAAGCGTTTGATTTTTATGCCATGTAGAACACTCTCTGAATGCGTCTCCATACATGTGCACGTATCCTGAATTGTAGTAGTATGTGGTGTGTGTATCTCCAGACCTTTTTTTGGTCTCCAGGCTGTTATGTCCATTAGATCCAGGTAATCAATCCTGGTAATGGTACTCAGGTTTCAGTTTATTATGTTGTCTGTAACTATTTGGCCATTAACTTCTTTTAATTGAGTTAGCCTTGGGCGACCTCAATGATTGGTCTGACCACTTATGTGGATCTTCTATTCAGCTCTTCTCATGGCTAGAAGTATTCGTTTAGATTACATATGTGACATGCGCTCCTACAACAGCTGGGTGAGATGCCAAATATTTAATTAATGAGTTTGGATGATTTGTAAGTCTTATTTAGAGTGCTTGTGCAAAATTAGTTCTTGCTGCATAAGCCCAATGTATGTCTGGAAGGTCTGGACAGTCACCTGAGCTATCCAAGATCCTAGTATATGGGCTACTTTCTCTGCATAATCAGTTAGCCCCATACCTCCATTCCTCCTAGGCCAAATGAAGTTTCAGGGCGCACAGGTGCTTTATGGTTAGACTAAAACCATCCCTGTATTAAGGCTTATATTGTGGTATAAAATGACGGTGAAGAAGCAATTTCATGGGCCATAAACCATATAATTGATATTATTATGTAATTGGCTATCACAACTCGTCAAGTTAGACCTGTATAATGCCCATGTAAGCAGACAATACGTTTTGATATTTTAACTAGGAGTTGATTTTCCACCATGGTGTTGGCGTAGTCCCCTGCCTCTAACCATACTCCCAAGTGGCGGACAGGTCCAGCTGCTGGCTTGGTTGTGAAGGGAAGTTCCAGTGAAGTAATTGATGATCTTCGCCTCCTAGGTCTGGTGAGGACTTTTGATGTTGTATTGGTCAGCTGACCCAAGGTGGATGGTGTCCAAAGGGTCTGATAATTCCCAGGAGTATAATTTTAGGTTTTCTAGTTTTAAGTGATGCGTTGCTTATGGTTATGTACTCTTGGATTTTTTTTCTAAAGTATTTGAGCATCCTGGTTGATGAAGATACCTACCACACAATTGTCAGCAAAAGTCATCATTTTGACTGGTGGTTGGCTATAGACATTAGTTCCATTGATGAGAGCATTTTATTCTGGATTTGGGGATCAAGACTAAAATTATATATTAGAGGGCTTTGAGGGTCCCCTTATTTAAGTCTCCTCTGTGGAAGAAGTAGGTTATCTAAAAACCTGCTCTGCGCTCAGCCATGGTGACTTACTCTGTGAACAACATCATCCAAGTTTATAAACCTATTTGGGAGTTTGTACTTTTAAAGGCAGGCCCTGAGATAAGCCCAGTTTACCCTGTTATATGCCTTCTGTTGATCTAAAAGGACATGCGCTCCAGAGGCTTCAAATTGGCAGATTTTGCAACTGTGTGAATATTGTCCAATATAAATCTTCTTGGGATAAATCAATATTGTGATGGGGATATCACATCAGTTGCAATTTTACTAATCGTTTGGCCATAATTTTTGTGAATATTTTAATTTCAGTATTAGTTAGAAAGATTGGGCGCCAATTAGATAGTTTAATCTATCTCCTATTTAAAAGAGAGTTACTATGCATGCTTCTTTGCCTCCAGGTAGAAGGCATCTTTCCATAATGCACTTATTCATGGAAGGTAAAAAGATTAAAAAATGTTATTAATTTTTTATAATTTCATAGAGAAGCCCATCAGGTCCAAGGAATTTCCCACATGGTGCACTGTGTACCGCTTCCCATAATTCCTCACACAATATTAATTTATTTAAATAATTGGTTTTAGCTGTGGTGTCAATATATGCATTGGCAAGGAATATTTGATTCTCGTTTGTTTGACTGGGTTGGAATTATACCAATTTGTATAAAACCTATGCACTTTGGTTACAACTTCCTCAGGTGTTTCCACTATGGATGTATCCAGTCATCCAAATGTGTGCAGGCTACCATGTTCTTTTAGGTGTTGAATCAATGAAAAAATAACTTGAACAAGTTCTTCCATCTTTTATGTTTTTTCTCGGTATTGAACACTGATGCAGTGTTAATGTTTGCATATCAAGGTGCTTAAAATGTGCAGAAACATCTGACCATTTGTGTCCCATTACAGGGTTGTATCCTGTGCGTAAAGCATTGTTTTCCAGGTGATCAATTTTGGCCAAAGTGCGTTTATTGATGGCTGAAGAGCTGCCCTGTATCTTCTTGATTCTGTGTGTTTAATTTGTTGCATTGTTGATTTCTTAAAATTTTACCAGGTGATCTTTGGGTATGGGCAAAAAGGTGTTTGAAAATCCAGTGTTGAGGATATATTCCTCCATCCAGGAGTAAAATAATGAGTCAGTTAATTTTTCTGGACATATTCTGCACCACCTGGGTGCTTGGATAATTGTTTTCGCTGGTGTGAAGGACACTAAAACTAGCCAGTGGTCAGAAAATATTATTTTTATAGTTTTGAATTTATATATTTTGGTGTCAGGTAACTATTTGGCGTGAGTATTAGGTTTATTTGATATAGAAATATTTTTACCGTTGTGCACATGCAGGCGTGTCATGTTCTGCAGGGAGGTGACCATTTATATAAAGGATCATATAGGCCCAAGTGGCTTTTAACATTCGAATTTCCACATGCCATGCGGTGTCTCCATTGTGTGTAGCCATTGGTCGAAGTCTGAGTTAATCAAGAAGTTTATGTCCCCCATGGCGAAAGTGTTTGCTAGAAGATGGAGGTTTGTCAAAGCTGATAAAAACTCTCAGTGCTCCAATTATAGTTTGGTGTGCACACGCTGGCTATTGTCTGACCTCTTTATGCAATGAGAAGGTAACAGCTAGTATGCAGCCATCCATAAAATTAATTTTATTAATTAATGTAAAATTTTGTTTTTCACATACTATCACCCCACAGTGTTGTGACCAAAATGATTTTGTTTAAAAGGAGCATGTTTTTCCATGCATCATCCTTTCCCTGTGGAATATGGGTTTCTGCACCACCAGGATGTCCACAGGGTGGTTGTGCAGGAGATTTAAGTTCTTGGCTCAGGATGTTAAGATTTTGTGTCCCGCTATGTTCAGCATCCCTATCTCTACTGAGACGCCCAGTGCACCTCAAAAGAAGTTAGCAGGCCCCCTGGCCCTACTCCCTCGCCCTCTTTGATCACCTTTGCATCCTTGCTTCAGGTGGCATAATGATGAGTAGGCACTGGGATATATTCTGCCCCTTTCACTACTGCTGTTTTTGTTCCCTTCTTTCCTTTGTTTATTTTTCAATATATCATTTCAGTTATTTGTGTGTTCTCATTGGGCACAGTTTTGTCAGATGCGATCAATTGCTGTTTTTCAATCCTGTCTGGGTTGTTTTCATAGTTTTGGGGGATGTGCCAAACCCCTGTGCTGACAAATTTACTTCCAAATTGGGTTCCACCAAATTCTGTTTCTTTGGATTGGATGCTTGATTTTTTGTAGAATTTTGATTGGCTCATTGTTTAAAGTTCTCCAATATCTTCCTGAATCTTTTCAGGTAAGATAGAATGATTCTGCCAAGGCCTTTACCTTAGCCACAGGTAACTTGCGAGCCTATTTGGCCATTTTCACCTCTTTTGGTAAAATTAGGTCGATAATTTTATATTGTCCAGATTCTCCCTAATTAAATCTTTGTGTGGTATCTGTGGTTTTGGCATACTCTGAGCTAACTTCGCCTATTTCTTCCTCACAAAATTCATTTGTTTTGGGCCTTCTTTTATTGAACAGGCATGAATCTTATACCCAAAGGCCTGACAGTGGTTGCATATGGGTGGCGCACACTCCACTGTTGCAAAAAATATTTGTATTTTTCCCAGAATAACATATGATGTGATATGTGGGTTTTTGTGAGATCCTCCACTACCTCCGTGTTTGGAAAAATTATTTAAATTGCCTTCCCTGTGCTAAGGGTTGGCATCAGCTGGAATCTTTGTATTATAAATTGTTTAATTTCTTTATAAGATTTTAAACCCTCCAGGAAATGATGTTTAACTACTGTGCGCGCCAGAGTTGTTGGAAGATAGAAAACAATTATAAATATATCTTTGGATTCTGTCCAATGTGATATTTGGTCTATACTAAAATTTGACTGCTGTGAAGATCAATCACTACTCTGACCTTTTCAGCTTCATTTGCTTCCTCCACTGTCTCAAACCCAGGGTCCACCCAACCACGGCAGATAGTGTGAGTTGTCATGTACACACCTTTTCAGGAAAAAATTTTGTTGGGCTTAGCCTAATATTTCCTACATTGACAATGCCTCTGTGTCCAAAGTTACACAGATCCCATGTTCAACTAATGACAGCGGTTGAGAGTGGACACAATTCCATGAAACTTCAGTATTTTACTAGAAAGTCCTTGAAACCCACAGGGTGCACCACCTTGGGGCCTTTATTTTTACTTTGGTTTTTTTTACTCCTGTGTACTTGGTGCCTTTGGGCAGTGCAGATCCAGGTCCACTACCATTTACCACGTTTGGAAAATCCTGACCTTGTTTTTTAAATGTGCTCATCTCATCTGATATTGATTATCAAATTGTTCTGTTAGGACTAAATCGTTTACTAATATGTGATAGTAATTGGAAAGAAAAACTTTAGTTTAAGACTTTTACAAATGCTTTGTTTTTTTAAGAAAGGGTGACCAAGTCTCGCTTAGTCCTAACAAAAAGAGTATCCATCCAATGGTAAAAAGGAGAATGGACATTTTAAATTTATATCAAAAAAAGGAATTCATATAAAAAGCATAACTTTATTAATAAAAATCTTGGGGATATTTAATTTTATTTCTAAAAAATATAATATTCAAGAGGAAATGGAGAGATACAATGATTCAAGAAGGCTATCCAAATAGAGGCTCTTTATTGGGTATTACATATAAAATAATGACGCTTTTGTGGAGCAATTTTAGAGGCGGCTTTAAGCTCTAAATGGTTCATTTAAATAAGATTTTATACTAAGACTATCTTTGACTAGATTCTAGATTCGTGCCCTTTTGAAGGGTACTATTGAATTTATAACCACATAAATTTATAATATGGAGACATTACTTCATGCCCCAAGGTTCCATTAATTTTACTAATTAGTATTTATCTTGGAATTTGAGGCCTTAAGTCAAATCCAATGAGATTTTCCATTATGGATCTGAGCATCACTACTATTATAATTTATCCTTGTAATGGATTGGGGTATCTGACAAAATCTCTTGAGAAGGCTCTCTCATTAAGTCTCCTAAAGAAAGCTCTTGTTTAATTATCTTCTTAGTATGGCTTAACCCTTTTATCTAGAAGTTTTATTGACCACCAGTATGTCAACTGAGTAGATTAAAACACTTGACATATTCCGATATTTAAAAGTCTTATCCATTACTTTCTGATTTTAGCTGAGGCGTTGCACAAGTCCTGTGAGATACGTGTCAATCTATACTATCCTTGGCTGTTTATCAGAGCACACTTATAATTTTTTGGTGACAGCTCTATTTTCCAGTAACCACTGGTCATACTATTGCAAGGAAGTATCATGTTATTCTGAGTTGTTTTAATGCTTTTTTAATGAATAATAGTGGACTCAAAACTTTCTTATTTAGGGCTTATATTCTTCTAAAATCTCAAAAACCTTGCAAGTCTCATCTTTCTTGTTTACTAATAGTAAGGGTAACAATCAATGAATCTTGGAGAGAGTATCAGGCCGGCATCCATAAGCTGTTGCACCTCCCTTAAAATGACTTCTTGTTTGCTCTCAAATTGGCAGTAAGGTTTTTGTTGTAAAGGTATTTCACTTCTAGTGTCAATATAGTGAACTCACCTTTTTGAAAGGCCATAATCATTAGATCCACTGCTGAAGTAATCTGAATAATGATCCAAGAGCTCATTGAGATCACGTTCTTCCTTTGTAGTTGGTTCTTGCAGCTAATCTTAAATTCCAGAAATGGCATGAACTGACTCAACATATGTCATAGCAGTGCATCTTTGCTTTGTCTATGGTTTCGCCTTTTTAGCTTAACAAGGTGCTTGATAATGTTACCTAGGTCAACTTTAACTTCTCTTTGGTATGTAGAATCCTAAATTAGGCATCAAAAAGGGTTCTTGGTCTTAACTGCTTCAGTGCAGTAGTTCAATAAAAATATGCTCTAGTATCTTAACACTGATGTTGATAAGCATAAACTTCTGTTCTTCAGGCAGTAGGTCCATCTCTATGCAGAGTATAATGGCAAAACAGACTCTTCTTCTATTGTTGGTGGTATAAGAAATTTTATATGACTTAACAATAAGTCTTAAATATTGACGGCGGATTATTGGCAACATCCAGAATCAAATTTAGAGTATTTAATGTTTTTATACAATTATAGATGTGTCAATGCTAAGTGATTTGAACATGCCTTAAAATATGGTAGTTCCACCAAAACTCCCAATGACGATATGGATATGATGAAGTTTAAAAAACTGAGTAGCTGAGAGGATAAGACAGAAAAATGGAAAATAAAGTGAACATAGGATGGGAAATGAAGGGGAAGGAGGAGGAGTTGTTTAGTTGGTAGCTTTAGAGCGATTCTGCAGGCTAAGAATCTGAAGGTTGAGCAGTAGAAGGATTCTGCCAAATATAGAGTTTTTTAGGAGCTATTGATATCCCTTTAATAGTTTACTATATTTTCTTAGGGACGGCGATCCTCATATTGCTCTCCTATTGTATTATTAGGTGTTAACTCCTGTACAACTTACAGTGGATTGTGTTCCATTATGCCAAATTTCCAACAGTGGTACTCACTACAGGGGGCCCACTGATTTAACCAACAGAGCATGTTCGTCTTTCTATACCTTATCAGATATATCCAAAGCTGGCAGTAGATTATCTTACTAATAAGTTGGTGAATTATGCTGAACTTAAAACTGTCCTGGACTCCTTGTGCTGAACCACCCATGAGCTGCGTTGTGAACATAAAGCACTGGTGGATCAGATTGCAGCATTGTTCAGGCATTTTTGTAACTCTGACCTGAAGAACAAGTCAATAGCGGACCTTCTTGGCAGTACAGTCACCTGGCTGCAGCGCTTTGAGCATAGATTGGATGATGAACCTCCCTATTGTAATTTCTGATGAAGACTAAGAGACCAAAAGGAGGACGGTAGTAAAGAACTGGGGCGTAGTGATTAGGGGTGTGGTCAAGGGGGTGGCAGAGGAGCTCTTCACTGCCCAAGCAGATCATGGAAGTCATTTTTTTTCCATTGTAGTAAATCTGGAAATGTTTTGCTTCATAAGAAGGACTTTTTAGTGTGTTTGCGTTATTGCTGACTGGGGAAGCCAAGGCCAAACACATAATGGTGAATATTCTGAGTTCTGATTTCCATTCTTCATTCTCACTCAATGAAGGAAAAGCTATGCCCAATGGGAAGTACCTCAGCTTTCCCTGAAAGCTCGTAGTTTTGATCATGGTGGGGGTGTTTGCATTAATAAATTACCCTACTTAATTGAGATGGGAACATGCATGGGTTCTTCAAATGGTTTAAATTTGAATTCAAGGGAGATTTGGAAAACTGTAAGGCAAGTTTTGATCTCCGCCTTAGATGAGAGCACCAACCATGTTACAGGTTACTTATAGGACATCTTCGTCACCAACCTGGTAATCAAGGAGATGTGCTGAACTTTTTATGTGGTAGAGAAAACGTCTAATTAAAGGGCCAACTTCTTGACCATCAGGTACTAGAGATATAGGGCCTTAATGAGCTCTCCAACTGTTGGTACTTTGCATTGGGGAAGCTTGCTGGTGCTGTTTATGTAAAATCCAACAATAGGGGGTTGGAACCTCAAAATAAATAATAAAGAAAATATGGGCTTTTCAAAAACTAGAATGTTAGGGATATTTTTATGCTTTATTAGGCGCTGCCAGGGATAAGAGAAAATGAACTTTTTTGAGATCTGACCAATCAGTATTTAAACTGTATCAAGGTTCAAAGGGAATTTAATGATAAGTTGGAATGGCTTGTTAAAGTCTAAATGAAAATATGAAAATTCAACCTATTGAAGCTTGGAAAACTTGCTTCCCTTAGGCTGAACAATGGATGGGGAGGTATTATGTAAGTCTCAGGGAACGTCCTTTGGCTCTTGATTAGGTCATCTTCCTGTTCCCGAATAAAAAGACACCAAAGAGGATAGTGGTACCCCTCATCACTCAGGGCGATCTTGCTCACATAGTAGATGAGTGATAGGTGACAGCCCTTCCACTTCGGATCCCACCCCCAATACCCACACTCACCTCAGCAGAACTGTTGTGGGAAATTAGTGAAATCTGTGCCAAGATTACCAAATTGAAATATGCCAGATCTAATTTGGGTGATAATCTAGCTGATGGCCAAAATTCAAATGGCTGTAAAAGTATGAAGAATGAGATATTGGCTGGATCATCAATGGCTCCAATTCAATCACTAAACCAGTAGAACAACTATTGGGCGCCATCAATGAGGGTTCAAAGCCCTCTGATATTAATTCGGGCATTGCGCCCAATGTGCTGCTGTTGACTGAATGAACAGTTAAATGACCAAGCATGGGCAGGTTGGCTGTCTTGAACCCGTTCCCAACCAAATGGACCCGTCCCTATATGGGATGGCCTTGGGGGATTCCCATCGCTTGTTGGGCCAAACGCCATCATGCAAATCATCAGAAATGTAGTCAAGCCTTGGTTTAGACGTTTGAGGTCAAACTGACAGAGACTTGGCCCACCGCAGTTTTTGTGATGTCAGTTCCTAAAGAATAAACCCACCCATTCCCGAACAATTTGCCAGTTAGGTTGGATTTGTGGTACCTAACCCCATCCTGTCACTATCCAATTGACCACTATTTAATAAGTTGCATGGCACTGAGAAAATTTTGTTGGTCAATTTTCTTACTTTCCTTTCCAAATAAAATTTTTGACAAAAAAACCAAATTTTCATTTCCCTTTTTTGACCGCATCCCAGATGGCATTTCCCTAGTGGCCCATCACGCCACACTCTGGGTGGGCTTTACCATATACTTTTGGTCACTATGGTATCCTCCATCAACGATTGGGCCCAGCAAGTCTGATATTTTTGGCTCCACAACCCCGCTCTTATGAACTTTTGGCAGCAGTACACAGGGATTTTATGGCCCTATGTCCATCAATGGAAAGAAAGAATCCATCTCATTGTCACTCCCGATGTGATGGCCTCAATGCCAAGGATCTTGTCAAAACTATCACAGTAATACCACTTCCTGCAGCTAGAAACACTGAGTTGGGAGTAGGTTTAGTGTGGTTTGTCATTGGGATACTCCTCACCTTGCTGTTGCACCACCACTTCGTGGTATCACATTTCCTGGCTCCATATCAAGTTGTATGGTCGGCAATGCCTCTGGCATTCTGGCTTGCTTTTTGGGTGCTCACGCATCCTGACTGGCAGGCCAGTCTAAACTTCTTCTGCCATTTCCATGACATAATCGTCCAACCATTATTTCCAGCCACTTCCACCTTGGTTTTTTAATTGGGCGCTGCAGTGGTTACCCTCTACCAGATGAACGTGCAATAAGTTGTGTTGTTTGTTGTCTGTTTGGTCATTCTCTGACTTTTATAGAAGCATCTGCTCTATTTTGGAAAACCTTCTTCAAGCCACCCAAGATGTGCAGACTGCATCTCCTCTTACTTCCTCCAGCCTGGGAAAAAGATCAAGTAGCCCCTCCCAAGAGATCGCCAATCAGGTTCTTGACGTGCTCACCAAAGTACAATGTGGACAACAAGTGCACTCAATAACGCTTCTGCGATATCTCATGCCCACAAGGGCTCATGTTGTTAGATGCCGTGGATGGAGATGCCCGCCATTGGGTGAGAAGTCTTTTGTGTTCTTCCTCACAAGGAGGAGACTCCACCCCCCTGATGGCTGTTGTATCAGCCACCTTAAAACCCCTTGTGTCCCAATCAGACCACTTATTCAGACTACTCCTTGCCATGGTCGAAGCCCCTAGTTTAGCTTCTTTGATTTCTACCTTTCATAAGCTGGCTCCCACATCAGGCATATCTATCGATATGCTTCAAGCAGTCTTTATAGCAAGCTTGGATTCAGTTTCCGCTCATCACATGGTCTGATCTGCCATCCAAGGATCAGTAGATCAAATATGTGCCACCACAACTACTATCAAAGCATTACCTCGCCACGTTTCCCCATATCAGAAAATGAACTTTAAGATAGGATTTCCTAACAAAGATGTAGATGGTGCGCCTGTCACCAAAATAGCAGTTGAAGTGGGTCCCAACCCTGCCATAACCCCCAAGTCCGATTTGGCATTTCCAGAGTTAACTATTAATGATTCTGTTCAAGCCCAGACAGAGGAAATGATTTCTCCCACACTCGTACTTCCAATTTCGCCCCAGCTAAGAACCCTGACCCTGGTCCTGACATACTCATTATTTCTTCAGTCATCCATGAGCTGGTCAAATCTCCCAATAAACAGAATTCTGCTCATTTCCTTGTCCCTATGAAAATCAGTATTGGTCTGCATCATGTCTCCTTTGAAGCCCTGGTGGATACCGGAGCAGTGTGGAACTTCATGAGTGTTAAGTTGACAAAACAATTAAAACTGGAAATGGATGTGGGCTCCTCAGTAATGGTGGCCTCATCTGCTTACCAGTCTTCATATGTTGTTTGCCAGCTGATACACTTTTCAATCCACCAATATAACTTCTGCAATCATTTTTTGGCCATGCCAAACTTAGTGTTCCCAAGTGATCTTGGGTGTGGGATGGTGGCGCCGACAACATGTGAAGATTCATTTAGAGTCCAATATGTTGTCATTTACCAATGATGATTTGGAAGGAGAGTTTCCTTTAATCAACACCCTCAAGAAGATACAAGGGACCAGCTCTATCACTACCCTAGTTACTTCCGCGGGCATTCTGGCCAATTTTCCTGAAAGCTTAATGAAATATCGGATAATCTTTGACATGAGAAAGGCGGATTGTCTGCCAAAACATACTAGGTACAATTGTGGATTTCAGACAACCGTGGAGTTGGTGAACATCAACTGCCCGTTGTATCCTCATACAACAGAGGAAGAGGTTGCACTCAATACTTGGTTGGATAATATTTTAAAAAAGGTTGGTTGTTCAAAGAGACCTCACCCGTCGCCTCCCCTATCATCTTTGTAAGAAAATCAGATGGATTGCTCTGTCCTTGCGTGGATTATGGTCACTTGAACAAAATAACAGTTACAGATCCCTACCCATTGCCTTTAGAGCAGACAATCAGTCAGGCAATTGCCAAATCCCGTGTGTTTTTGAAACTGGATCTGGTGAATGCTTTCAACCAAATTCAGGTGATGGAAGGACAGGAATGGTTGACCGCAATCTGAACGAGGCGAGGCATTTTTCAATTTTGCGTAATGCCCTTTGGGTTGCAAAAGCTCCTTCTATGTTTCAACGAATGATTGACAATGCATTAGGGGTTCTCTGGTTCTCTTGTGCTATTGCATACATCGATGATATCCTAGTTCATTCCCAATTCCCAACCAACATGATATTGAATTGGAAGCGGTGGTGGTCGCTTTGCATAAAGCAGGGCTGTTCCTCAAAGCTTCCAAGTGCGAGTTTTATAAGGAAGAGGTCACATTTCTCGGAAACCTGGTTCTCAAAGAAGGTGTTGCTATCCCTCCCAACAAATCAGATGTGATCTGAGAATGGCCAACTCCAACTACACAGAAGCAACTTCGGAGTTTCTTGAGAACTATCATTTTTTTAAAAAATTTTCCCACACTCTCCCAGTTGGCTGCCCCACTCCATCCCCTCACTGGGAAAAACGTACCATTTTGTTGGACCCCCAAATGCCAGCAGGCATTTCAATTGATCAAGTAGGTGTTCATGTCTCCTCCCATCTTGAAACATACCAATCCCACCAAACCGTATATCATCACATGTGATGCTTCATCAGTAGCAGTGGGCGCGGCGCTGCTTCAGGACCACGATGGTCTTGAACATCCAGTCACTTATTTTTCCCAAAAATTCACTGCTACAGAGCAGTCTTGGGCCATTTATGACAAGGAACTGGCTGCTGTTGCATGGGCATTAACTCATTGGCAGTACCTGTTGCAAGGTGCTCATCAAGAGCTAATGGTTCACATGGATCACCAGGCTCTCTTTATTTCCGCAAACCCCAAAAATTGGCGCACTGGCAGGCCCAAACCTATCAGGATCTGTGCAGTTTTAACTTCAAAGATGAATTTGTCAAAGGTGCGCTCAATGTTCTTCCCAATTTCCTAAGCTTTAGTCCTGCTCACTGTCCCTCAGAACCTGAGGAAGTGGATCTCATTACCATGATCCCTTTCACTCAGATTCTGTCATTTGTTCCCTCCGTTGTTTCCTCCACTGCGTTGTCTCCTAATAATCCATTATTGGCCCAGGTGTTAGCTGGTCAAATGGCCTGCCCTGAGGGCGTGGAGTTGGTTAAGCAGTTGGCTCACTCAGTCCCCAACACCCCTATATTCCTTAGAGGGGGGACTCATTTACTTCCGTTCTCATGTTTGGGTTCCCCCTCCTTCCGCCCAGAAGTATTCTGTTCACACCATGATCCCCCACAGTCGGACATCCTGGTAACAAGAAATGCATCAATCTGATCAAGCAAACCTTCAATTGGGCAGGACTGATCAAAGAAGTCCCAGCTTGGATCACCAATTGTGTTGTTTGCGCTAGGACCAAGTCAGATTGCTCTGGTAAGAATGGCCTCCTGCACCCTTTACAGCAGGCGGAAGGTCCATGGACCTCAGTGTCCGTAGATTTTATTGTTGATCTCCCCTGTTCTAATGGGTTCACAGCGGTGATGGTAGTTGTGGATCGTTTTACAAAAGTTTCCCTTTTCATCCCTTGTACTTCCACAATTATGTCGGAATAAACTGCCCATCTTTTCATATGACATGTGTTTTTGAATTTCAGTCTTCCCCAGGAAATTGTTAGTGACTGGGGTACTTAGTATACCGCACAGTTTTGGAGTGAACTCCTATCAATCCTGAAGATAACCCCCTGATAATTCATGGCGTATCACCCCCAGTCCGATGGTCAGACTTAGTGGGTTAACCAAGTTCTCGAACAGTACCTGCATTGCTTTGCTGCAGCAGCGCAGGATACTTGGGCTGGGGACTTGTCTCCCACTCAATTTGCGTAAAATAACGGGATCCACGCATCTACATGATTTTCACCATATGAAGCAAAGTTGGGTTATAACCCATCATTCTCAGTCAGAGTATGATTGAAACCTGAGGTTCAAGCTGCCGCGGATCATGCTGCCCATAATTAATCAACTCAAGCTTTAGTGCAGGAACACCTCACCAAAGCCATCGATGACTATAAGTGATTCGCGGATTGTAAGCGCCTTCTGGGTTATGACTTTATGGTGGGTTCCTACATCATGCTTGATACTCGTCATTTGTGAATTCAAACCCCTTCCTGCAAGTTTGCCAATCAGCAATTCAGGTCCTCACTTAGTGGAGGAGGTATTGGGTAATGGGGCGTTCTGCTTGAAGCTTCCCACGCATTGGAAGCATCACCCAGTTTTCCATGTTTCCCAGTTGTCGCCCTCCAAGGGCGTAATTCCCATGAATCTGGAACCGATCATCATCAATAATGGGGAAGAAGCTGAGGTAGAGGCCATCCTGGCATCTCAGAAGTCGCAATGTTCAGTTCAATTTCTTGTGGCCTGGAAAGGATATCCAGCTTACAAAAATAGTTGGGTCAAGGAGCGCGATTGCGCGAATTGCATGGCCCTGGTCAAAGTTTTCCACGCATCCCACCCTGTGGCTCCCCATCCTCTTCAGAAGGTAGCGATGATTATGGCTATCAAGTTACTTAAAGCACACAAGAACGTGGCTCTGGCACAGTTTCCTGGTGGGGGTGCCATTCCTTTGGAAAAAGGAAAGGGTAATGTAAGTCTTAGGGAATAACCTTTGGCTCTTGATTGGGACATCTTCCCATTCCCAAGTAAAAAGACACCAAAGAGGATGTCGGTACCCCTCATCACTCAGGGTGATCTCGCTCACATAGTAGATGAGTGATGGGTGATGGCCCTTCCGCTTCAAATCCCACCCCCAATACCCACACTCACCTCAGCAGAACTGTTGTGGGGAATTAGTGAAATCTGTGCCAAGTTTACCAAATTAAAATCGGCCAGATCTAATTCTGGTAATCTGGCTGATGGCCGAAATTTGAATGGCTGTAAAAGTTTGAAGAATGAGATATCAGCCAGATCACCCTACAGCTCCAATTCGATCACTAAACCAGTAGAACAAATATCAGGCGCCATCAACGAGGGGTTGAAGCCCTCTGATAGTAATTCAGGCATTGCGCCCAATGTGCTGCTGTTGACAAAACAAACGGTTAAACAACTGAGCGTGGGCGGGTTGGCTATCCCAAACCCATTCCCAACCAAATGGACCCATCCCTATATGGGTTGGCCTTAGGGGATTCCCGTCACTCGTTGGGCCAAATGCTGTCATACAAATCATCTGAAACGTAGTTGAGCCTTGGTTCAGACATTTGATCTTGAACTGACAGAGACTCGGTCCACTGTAAATTTTGCAATGTTGGTTTCCCAAAGAATAAACCCACTCATTCCCGAACAATTTGCCATTTAGGATGAATTTGTGGGACCTAACCCCATCCTGTCACTACCCAATTGATCACTATTTAATCAGTTGCATGGCACTGAGAAAATTGTTGGTTAATTTTCTTACTTTCCTTTCCAAATAAAATTTTTAACAAAAAAACCAACTTCTTATTTTCCTTTTCAACCGCATCCCAGATGGTTTTCCAGGTGGCCCATCGCCCTGCACTCCAGGTGGGCTTTACCAATTCTTTTGGTCATTATGGCTCCCTCCATCACTGACTGGGCCCAGCGAGTCCATTATTTTTAGCTCCACAACCCCGCTCTTACAAACTTCCAGCAGCAGTACATGGGGATCTTATGGCCCTATGTCCATCAATGGAAAGAAAGAATCCATCTCCTTGTCGCCCCTGATGAGATGGCCTCACATGTCAAGGATCTCGTCAAAACTATCACAGTAATCCTACCTCCTGCAGCTAGAAACACTGAGTTGGGAGTAGGTTTAGTGTGGTTTGTCATTGGGATACTCCTCACCTTGCTGTTGCACCACCACTTCGTGGTATCACATTTCCTGGCTCCATATCAAGTTGTTTGGTCGGCAATGCCTCTGGCATTCTGGCTTGCTTTTGGGTGCTCACACATCCTGACTGGCAGGCTGGTCTAGACTTCTTCTGCCGTTTCCATGACATATTATCTGTTAAAATGTACCCATGAAAAATGACTTAATAAATATGGCCAATCCCCAATAGATAAAAATATTGCACCTTGGGGGACCCCCACCACACCTATAAAAGGGGGTGGTCTCAGCGAAGGGTTTTGAATGGGACTGGTAGTAGCTGGGGAGATCCAATTGATGGACGTCCCAGAGTCCACCACATGGACAGAGTAATCCAACTGCTTAAACTAGTTTTATTTGCCTGTAAGATATTTGAAATAGTGTTACCCCAATTTGTGGAGTTTCCACCGAGAATTGGCCAGGGTCCTTTGGCTGATAAAAGTAGCATTAATACTTAAGTTAATATTTTTAGTATTGAGGTCCTGTAAATGTCTGAAATTTCTCTTTCTCGGCTTATTTTGAACCACAACATTTTTATCCTGAAGTTGGGAGGGCAAATGTCCAACTTCAACCTATTTCTAAAGCACTTGTCTTAGTTGGGGGGAATGTTATAAGAGGCTGATGTCAGAATCACAATGACCGCAGCAGTGAAATCGCACTGGATCTTTTCAACGTTATGGCTCCAATTCTGAAAGGGGATGTCTCCTTGATTAAAATTGTTAATTACCTGTGCTGACTGGCCACCACATTCAATCTGCCTAATTTGGAGTGAAAGCCCTATATGAAAGCTGCTGGGGCTTTATCTTTAAGAAGCCCCCACCAAATGACATATAATCTTCCAGCTAATCTTCATCTGTCATATAATTTTTTTGGATTGCCCTCATTGATCATATGACCCTCAGCTGAAGTATATTCCTTGATCAACCCTTGAACTGAGACATTTAATGATACTCAGAGATGTAATGCAGTAGTGTGATGTGTTATGCATGTGGTTGCCTTGGTCACATTGCCTTGCACTTCCTCTAAACTGGTGGTCCACGTCATACAGCCGGACCAATATGACCAGGGAAAAGCTCAAGCTGAGTACAGATGGGACTTTCTACTTCCACTGGTTCAATTTCATTGTCCCATCCAAATAACTAGATGCTTTCCACTGGACCTTTTAATCTTTGGACGAGTTGTTCTGTCAAAACCTGCTGACATTATTCATATTCTGAACCATTTGCAAGCCAATAAGACTGTGGTGAAGTAGAGAAATCAGGGGATGCTGAAACCATATGCCTGTCAGATTTTGGGTAATCCTCTCTTGACAAACCCAGACCCTCCTCTGTTATGCCATAATTGAAAAGGGTGAATTTCGCTGTCCCAGTAGAAGCGATTTTTAAGGAATATCCAAAGGTCATAGTGGGCATGATGTGGTTCCTCAAGAAAAACGATTCCCTGGATGTATACTTAAAGAAAACTAAAGTTTCTTATTATTTGTAGTAAACATACTTTAGGGTGGTTAGCCTGGCAGGTAAAACTGCTTCCACCCTAGTGCAGGTTTTGAGTTCAAAACCTGTACTGGCTAGAAAATTCTTAGTGTGGTATATTTGTCCCAGGGTTGACCCACCTCAAATAATTTAGAGTAAACATACTTTGATATATATATTGTGAAAACAAAATTGTTTGTGATTATGGATACTGGCACAACATTCCCATTTTTTTAATTAAGTTGGTGGCTAAGTTAGCATTTAATGCAACGATAATTATCATATGGTGCTTTTCTTTCTCATAACAATCACTTTAGTTACTATGATTCAATTCAAACAGCAAATTTGGATAATCACACACAGGAAAGATGGGCGACTTTAATAACAAAAATAATACAACATGGGCAAGCGTCGCGGCAAGCAGTGCGCTTAACGGTGAAACTAAGGGCAAGAAACACCCTGGAGGGGGACCAGGAACCCAATCTGCAAGGAAACCGCAAACTTAGACACCATCTAGGTTTATGGTATTTACTGTAAAGCACGTGCAATACATGTACATTCAATTCACCCAACCTTTGTCAAAGGTGGAACACGGGATCAGACTCTTCCTTGGGGATGAGTCACCAACCCTGTGGGAGAAAACATGTGAGGCGCAGCCCTCACTTTTCCCTCACGCGGTGTACGTAGCCACCAACAACATGGGCTGCGGCTGGATTGATATTGGTTTTGAAACAGCCGATGAAGCTGATGCCGCAGCAAAAATCTGCGTGGAAATTGCCCTCCCTGAGGGCAAAAAAATTGTGCACACCGCGCGCACCAGATGGAACAAAGCAAAAACTTTGTTTATCTCCTTTGACTCGCTCCCCACTAACCTTCCTCATAAGGTAATCAAGGAGGAGCTCCGCAAAGGTCTTGTGGCCTATGGAGAAATCCAACAACTTGAATTACAGTGATTTCGTTCAATGCCCGACCTGTGCACGGGCAAAGCTATCGCTGTAATCAACCCCTTCCCAGAAGTGGAAGAGGATCTATCCAGAATTCCCCGTGCAGCAGAATTTCACTTTGCAGATGAGGGCCAGTTGGCTGCATTCTGAGTTACACCGGAACGCGCACCATTCATTTGCAACCACTGTGGCTCACTGGGCCACAAGGAACATGCATGCCCTGTAAAAGAGGGCTTAATGGAAAATGATTCTTGTGAAGAAGCTATGGATGAAGATAATAAAACTTCGCCAAAATGACTGATGGCCACCACCCATTCCGCTGGGGTGAAGATGGACTATACTCCATCATGGACCCAGTTAAAAGTAAACAGCATAAAGCAGCACAAAAAGCCCGCAAGAGAGCAGCGGTTGAAGTGGCGGCACATGTGGAATCCGCCATTAACCATGGACAAATTCAGGAGGATATTTCAGATATTCACCGAACCAACCAATCAGAACAATATGCCCAGGTCGAAAATTTATACAGTAACCAGACTGAGCCACAAAGCGTCATCATTCATGCACATACTGAGGAACAATGCAACCGCAATTTGGGTGAAAATGCGGTGCACAATGCAACAAAGTTGAACCTCAAAAATATAAAATCCAATCAACAACCCGCATCAAATCAACATGAGACCTGTGCAGGAAAAAGTTGATGCAAATGCAAAAAACCGCAATTCCCTTGAATCATTGGGTCAGATCAAGGGAACCAACAATGGCAGTGAAAGAGTTGGAGTACAGACATGGAGCATGGCCAAAATGAGCCATGGTGGGATAGGACCAAAGGGTCCTTCCAACTGCTTCTGAGGCGCCACGGGCACCTCAGTGTCAATAGGGACGTTAAATATCGCGGGAGCCAGGGCTAATACATCCCAAGCCATAAAGCTGGCATTCCTGTGAAAACCTCTTGTAGACATCTTGGCCATCCAAGAAACCCACTGCCTACATGGGGAAGAAGAATCCTGGTCAACCAGGATCACACCATCACAATCAGTATGGACATCTCACTGTGGGGTGATAGTCCAAAACAACAAAAAATTTAAAATTACAAATTCATCATCACACTTGCATGGTTGAGTCCTGGTAGCAACAATCACATGCCAAGATGAAATAATTTCGTTATAATGTATCTACGCACCGTGCACTGCAACTGAGAGAAAAAAAAATTTGAAAAAATTTCTACCCTCACCCTCCCACCAGATATCATCATGTTAGGCGATTTCAACTGCTGGGATAGCCCCAATACAGATCGATGGCCTAATCCCAGGGGATACCCACCTGGACACATTGAATATCGCACAATGAAGGCATCTCTTGGCTTACAGGATGCTCTTCCTCCCAATTCACCAATCCTTCCCCATATGACAAGACCCAACATACGTGAGGGACTGCTCATATTGATGAGTCGTATTAACCACATCCTCATCCCAAAATCACACCACTCAAGAATCTCTAAATTTACAACAAAAAAGATCAATTTTTCTGATCACCAATTAGTTACGGTGCAGTTAGCACCAACCCAATCCCACACACAGGTGTCGCCTTGGAGAAAGCTTCACCCAGAAAATATAAGATTGCCTGAGATATCTGACTGGGTTGAAAACAAGGCTAAAAACCCAGAAATCACAGCCCCATTTACTTTGGATCCCATCGGAACATGGGAAAATTTCAAAAAAGATTTAATCAACAAAACCTGACATATTGCATCACGCAAGTACACCGTGGACACAGCCACAATCAAGCGTACCTTGGCAGAACTAGACCACCTGGAAATAAATACTCTAAGATCTGGCTATAGCCCTAATTGGGGACGCAAATGGGCAGAAATTTCAGCCTGACTTAACAATCTCATCTTTGAACACCAACACAGAATCAAAGTATTGAACAAAGGTAAGTTCATAAAGGAAGGTGAAACCTGTTTGACATACCTTTTCCACCAATTCCACTCCCACGGAAACCAGCCCATGTGCACACAGGTCCACAAGACCAATGGCACTGTGACAACTGACCCTGAGGAGGTCAAGGCGGAAGTACACTGCTATTACACCAAATTATATCGCGATATGCCAACAGATCCACAAAAAATTAAAGAATTTATTCAAACTGCCAAGATAAAAAGTACACCACCAAATTACAATATAATATCCCTTATCACACGGGAGGAGCCTTGGGAAACAATTCGCGGTGCACCACGTAGGAAATTCCCAGGGCCTGATGGGATACCCTACGAATTTCCTAAAAATATTTTCAACAAATCGCCCCCTCCTATTGGCATCAATGAACCAGAGTTTGTTGGAAACACGCCTATTACCAGGAGGCCATGAATCCTACGTTATAACCTTGTATAAAAAGGGTGACAAGTTGGACCTGGCCAACTGGCGCTCAATTGCACTCTCCAACACTGACACAAAATTTCTAACAAAAATTCTAGCAGCTAGATTAGGCGCAATTGCATCTGACGTCCTATTACCCAACCAGTTTGGGTTTATACCAGGGCGTTCAATATGGAACAACATTCACCCTGCTGCAAATATTTGCCAATCCAAAGCAACTGGTGCCCTGGTCTTCTTGGATCAGGAAAAGGCGTATGACCGTGTTAGCTGGCCATACCTAAAAGAATGTCTACATGCCTTCAAACTCCCACCAAGATTCATAAAATGGGCGATGCTCCTAAAAGATTCTGTAACCATGGCTGTATGCGGCCCTGGATTCCTAACAAACAAGATTAAACCACACAGAGGGCTCAAACAAGTGGATCCCCTCAGCCCACTGCTATACAATTTCAGCTTTGACCCACTCCTCCGAATAACTGACTCATGTCTCATGGGGATAACCGCACAAGGACAACCAACAGTCAAGATACTGGCCTTTGCAGATGACTGCGTAGAAGGTATAGTAAACAATGAAGATGCCCGACAGCTGGAACACACTCTAGAGGAATACTCCAAGGTGAGCAATGCATCGCTCAACAAAAGGAAGACAGAAATCATCCTCTTAGGCAAATACACAAACGATTGGGCCACAACATCAGAACCTCACACCAACACTCGAAGAAAAAACCCAATTATATTACCCTTTGCAACACCTCCCACCACCACTCCTGTCTGACACCTTGGAATCTGGCTAGAATCAGGGGGATATGCTAATGAGACAATGGAAAGTAACCTGTTACTATAGGTATCCAAACGCGTTGCCTCCCTCAAGGGAAGAACCCCAGGACTAACAGGACGAGTTACAGTTGCTAACTCGCTCATCCTCCCAATACTGTGGTACCAGGCCCATGCAATAGCCTTCACACCTACCTTTATAACCTCAATTCGCGCGCTTATCCAGGGCTGGCTGCAGCCTAGCTCTCACCCTCCTATACGGATGGAAACACTATTTGGCCCACGCTCAAGCGGAGGCATGGGACTAATAGATTTTGAGAGCCATGCCAATCACATCCTAGGTACCTGGATAAAGGAAATCCTTGCTCCAGACCTCCTGCAACAACATTGGTCCAGAGCAGCAAGGACTAACTTTGCACAGGCGCTCAAATTAACCAACCCACATAGTCCACCCAGACTACTTTCATACCTTGCCAAGCACCCTACTGCAACGGGTCCACATGGAACCTCCCCTCATTTCAAACATATCCTCCAAACTATCCGCCGTATGGGATGGACCATAGAGAACATGGGTACTATACAGGGAAGGGGACTACCCAGCCCCCAATTTAAATTAAGAAACCCAGAAACCCACCCCCAGAGGGATATGCTCGCAACAATCCCAAGCATAGCTAGGATAGAATACCTAGATATGCTGGACATTCCCTATGATTTAACCACACAGAAAGCAATGTGGAAAATGACACGCCACTCACTCCTACAGCCAAGGATAAGAGCAAACGCCTGGCGCTGTTTGAGAAGGACCTATAGGATGGCGGACCGCTCCAACTCCCTCCACAAAACATGTGCAGTATGTGGAGGGGAGGGATCCCTACATCACCGCCTAGAAACATGCCCCCCAACCAAAGCTATATGGCAGGAAGTCGCACGCCTGCTCAAGATTCAAAACGAACAGGAATTCGAAATCAAAGAGTATCTTCGCGCTCCAGATCGAGTCACCAATCCCATCTACACTCCGCTCCCTAATAATACCCATTGCAATGTGGACAATCCACAAGATTGCATTAGATGCGTTCAAGGGCACGGTCCCAACCATTCATGGGATTATTAACAGATTCCATGTCCACTTACTAGAGCACTTCCAAGCCTGGCTCTATGGATATATGAGACCAAGACAAAAAGCGCTCATAGAATCATGGTTCCCACTCTGGTTCCTCCACACAGACCCTTTCCTTCACACCTGCTCCATAGCAGGGGAAACCCCCTCGGAGTAGTGCACCAACCTCCCCATACCTGGCAGTCCCGCTGGCAACAGGGGTAACTTGAGTACCCTGGGGTGCCCAATTTTTATATTTCTTAGTTATTCTCTTAGTTTCACATATATTCGGTAATGTCTGTCCCCTGGTCAGCTTACCTCGGTCAAATAAAAAATTATCATATGGTGTACAGAACTGCTGGGGTGGAAAGAAACATTTCAGAAGGACCATATAATGAACTGCCACTTTGGTTTAAGACAAACGTTATCTTAGCACTGGCGATTATGTTGCTGAATAACAACTATGACATGCTACTAGAAGCAGCTTTCATGCGCCATTTTGGTGTGGTAGTTGATATGATGGAGTAGATATCCAAGATCCTGGGCCAGTGGAAACTGGTTTAATTTATCTTGAGTGGAGTTCCAAAGGATTCTATCCACCTGAGGCAAGTTAATCTCGCATACTGTGACAGAGTAATTTCTGTCCGCTATCAATGCTTGAAAAAAAACTAGGGTCCTCCCTCGTCAGATATATGAGTATCTAGGCTTACCACTCTGATCTGTGGTTGCTATGATGATCCCCTACGGCCACCAACTTATCATGGGGACGGAGCTTGAGATCAAGATACTCAATAGGCATTTTCAGGAGGTCCTGAGCCCCATTAGCAAACTCACATAAAATCCCACGTAGCCCCAGGGCATCATATTAAAATGGACAAGGGTAAGTTAAAGTGCTGATAGCTATAAACCAAAATGGGCCGTTAGAGATCCGTTGACATAAGATGTTGGCATAATTGCATCTGACTCCTGTCTATGAGGTCTTACAGGATAATGAATTAGGTTTGCTGGATGAGTTTGGTCTTCCCACCTGACAACTGCCTAGTGTAATGGCAGTGGTTCCACGAGAAGCTCTAGTGGGGTTATTGGATTAGCAGAAGGACCAATTCCATGCTTCACTTGAGAAGTATCAGGAGATTTTTGTTGCTTCTGATTATGATCTAAGATGCGCTCTTGGAGTCATTCATTAAGTGGGCATGAGAGATCACCTTCCTACCTCAGTTCCAGACAAACCACCGCTCAAGGGCTGTGTAGGAGGTATTGTCTGATGAAATATGGAAGCTCTTGGAGCAGGAAATGCTGGAGCCATATAAGAGTCCTTGGTATTCACCTTTATCAATTGTTAAAAAGAAGGACGGCATCAACCAGGTAGTGATTGACTACTGAAAGCTGAACAGAATCACCAAGCCAGTTCATACCCGTTGTCTCATATGATGATGATTAATATCATTGGGCGAAGCTTACCATTTTTTGTTATGGACTATGTTGGGCTAAAGGCCAATCAATTTTCCTGTGGTGGAACAGGAGTGCGCCATGATCACTTCCAACGAGTTATTTAAGCCCACTCATATGCTGCAAGGGCTATGCAACGCCCCAGCTATGTACCAATGGGCCATGGACACTATTCTGGGGTATCTGAAGTTGTCACACATTATTGTATACCTTGACAACATTAAAGTTTTCTCACAGATGGTTTATGTAGCATCTGGATTATTTGGAGGAGGTATTCTTCTGGCATATTGAGACCAAAATAAAGATTAAGCATTGAAACTGTCACTTTTAAAGAAAATAAATTAGAGTATCTGGTTCATGGTGGACTCAAAGGTACTTAGGCTACAACCTGCAAGTTAGAAGCCATCAGAAAGGTGGCCCAGCCAAGTACCAAGCGGGACATTCAGGTGTTTAGTACAGGTCAGGTACTATTGACGCTTCATTACCACTTTTATTAATATTAGGGCCTCATACTTTGATCTTCTGAAGAAGTATACAACGTTTAATGGACATAACGTGCCAAGTTCTTTTTACACACTCTGGACAGCGTTGACTAGCGTGTCAGGATTCCTACCTGAATTGGTTATTTGAGATGTGTCAGATAAAGGGAATTAAATTTAAATGACGAAATATCCCAAACATTTATCAGGGATAATCCTCAACGAAAATAACAGCTTTGAGATATTAGTGTCAACCCCAATATATGCGGTCAATTATTGCTCCCCCAAAGCTTACTAATTTTGGGGTTCAACCCTGATCCATGTGATGAGCGAATCTTATTTGACAAGATGACCATCCTGCTGCAAATTCTTCAGTTGGTAACAAGTATAAGTATTAGCTTGGGCCGCTTGGAGCTTTACCAATAACCTCCCTGATCTTCAGTATAATTTTTATGCTAAGCAAAGCAAGATGACTCTCTCTTTTGCCACTTTTATGATAAATTTGTCTAACTTTAATTATTTAGGGATGACGTAATAGTTAGGATTTACCACACAAGGAACTTATCCTGAGTGAAGACTTTATGGACAAGGAAAATAAAATACTTATAATCCAGCACCTAGGAACTTTAGGTTTCCTGGCCTACAAAATATAGTTACAAGTGGTATAAACCCCTTAATCCTGACAAAATTGGTGCTCCCTGCCAAATTTACCCTTGTGTTCACAGTGCAACTAATATACAATGAGCAATAATGATTTGACGTTAGATCCCTCTCTGGATCAGGAACAGCTTATCTTTGTGGAGAAATTACCTGCTGTGATACTGGGATTGAACAAAGACTTCTCACCATTGAGTAACGCCAACTTGAACTTTGTGATGAAAATACTGAGCTAAAAAGCAAAATTTGACAGATAACTCCGCTACTTGCCACCAAATTGCCCTTTGTGCCGCCCATGATTGGGTATATTCAATAAATCTAAATATCAACGACTTACAAAGTCAGATGGACGCTCTCCACCATCATATATCTCCCAGTGATAGCAGTTCCACTTAAGTTGAAAACACACCACCACCAGATTCAATTCACACTGTTGTATTATTAACCCCCCAGTGGCACATTCAAACCGTCATTTAAAGAAGTACGTCCCAGGCAAAGGGAGTATGTTTTCTTTCTTATTTTGTAATGAAAGTGCTATGGAAGAAGCCGCTTATACCCAACTGCTCAAGCACCTAACTAACTGTCTTAGTTGAGAGCTCAAGACATTATGGTACCTCATCTCATGCATTGCCAGACTTGTGATGACTCCAAAGCTGCCTTGCTTTATAAATTTGGGAGTGACCAAACTTTATTAGCCAAAAGTAAAATTTTATGGGCATAAGTCTTAATTTGGGGAAAATTGTCACTGAGCTCGCACACTTTTTACTTTAAGGCTCAAATTTTGGTTCACAGAAAACTTCTTAATTTAGATGACGTTATCATTGCTAATTTTAGGCATATAATAATATGCTTAATATTTTACTTTATCTTAAAGCGGTATAGTCTAACTGGACGTCTCTCTTCCATATCAAAGAAGCCATTTTGAGTTTCCTGATAGCCCACTCAAACCAATTGGGCCCTCTCGTTATAATATTGATAAGCCTCAGCCAAAATGTTAGTAGTTACCCCTCCCAGTTTACCTACCCCCAAATTATTCTACACTTTTTGTAAGAGAAACAACCATACTGTAGACACTTGTCGCATCTTCCAATGTAGGCTGGCGAAAGATCAGTCATTATAGGGAAGGAGGTTCCCTATGGTAACGACAATCAAGTGTCTCAGGACCTTTGTACTAGTTCTATTTCTATGCCCAGCACCTCAGGATGCTTTGTGTTAGCGGCGCCTGAAAAAGTTGACTTACTATTTCTATCCAAGGAAATAAAGATCTTCAGCTTTCCTATTTTTATGATGGTCATTTACCCAAACAAATCTTGTAGGTCAGTTCCTCTATGGAAAAGCAATGCGCTGGCAGGTAAACCCTTTATGAAAGCATCAAACAGCCCCAAATTTTGCCGTGGCAAAATCTTCCGCCTTCTTTGCTACACTTTCCCACATAAGTTTACTAGCCATTCATTCTCAGTTTATCTCTTCAGTGGTTTAAGTAGAAGTGATCAATTATAAGGTTAGGTCTTTGGCAATATTAGATACCGGCTCACCAATTAAAGTTATATCCTCCCAACTTATCCAGAAAATATAAAATGGCTCCAGATTTGATATACAAATCTGAATATGGGATGGCCAGTAATCTGACAACTAAAGCAATCATGGTGTATTCTGCTTTACCTCTCCAGTTTTAAAGCTTTTTATTTACTGGCCCTGCTATTGCGTTAGAAAACAATAATTACAAGTTGCTTATAGGAGTCCAATTGATGCGGAAGTTCAATTGCATCATCAACCATAAAAGAAAAGTACTTTTCACTATTAGGGTATTGGATCTCATTAGTATTTGGACTTCCTGTCAAGAATAAAGAAACCCCAAAGAAACAAACCTGGCTCCTCAAATATCCTTCCTCAATTTGTAAAGTCAAATATCAAGTCTTAGGAGAAAAAACTAAGTTACCTCCTGGGCTTTGGACATCAATGATGGAATCCCTCTGTATGCCCTTATCCAATTACAATACCCTCTGGTACAAGCTTTTGTGGATATGGGGATCAAGGTTCTCACCCCTCCTAATCAAATTTTGGTGCTAAGTAGACACCCAAACCCTTCAATCAAAGAAGCGTTGACCTTCCCAGGGATTTTTGACCCTGCCTATTGGAAATCTATCTCTATCTTGCTAAGGAATCTAAATCAAAATTCTTTAAGTCCCTCAGCATGCCCTATCACTTATGTAAAACTATGTCTCATTAAAAATATCGCTGATGTGAGTGTTTTGGCTCCTACAATTTTTTTAGTACTAGATGGTCCCAAGGCTCCTACAAGTTTTAGGGTCTAATCTCTTACCCATAATATCTCTGGTCAAAAATAATTTGGAGACAATCTCACCCTAACGAAAGCCAGAATGTAAAAGACCTCCTTGATGAGTATTTTGATATATCTTCCTTGGGAACAGGTGACTATGGGAAAAAGTTAAAGGGTAATTCATCATATTGAGACTAAGGATCACCCTCCAGAAAACTCAGCCATACAAAAAATCTAAAGTGGAGGAAGCTCAAGTGGCCTTAGAGGTACAGAAACTGCCTGAGGCTGGATTTTTTGTGCCCTCTAAAAGCTATGGGCTTCCCACTCCTATTAATTTGGAGAAAGGATGGTGGATAATGTGTTGTCATGGATTATTGCAGCCTCAATTCTATTACATAAAAAGGTAGCTATTCACTACCATGTATAGATGAATCCTTACGCTTAATGTTGGGTTCCCACTGTTTTTCAGTTATGGATTTTGCCAGTGGGTACTGGCAAGTTAAATTATCATCAAAGTATCGTGAAAAATGTGCCCTCATCTCAAGTGAAGGACTATTCAAGCCCACTCAAATGCCAAAAGGGTTATGTAACACCCCTGCCACCTTCCAACGCGCCATGGACGGAATTTTAGGTGATCTGAAACTTTCCTGTGTGCTAGTTTATCTTGACGATGTTAGCATTTTTTGTGAACCTTTGAAGAGCACATAGATCATCTCCAGCAAGTTTTCCAAAGGTTAAAGCTTAGTTAAAACTAAAACCATCCAAATGCTCCTTCTTTCAAAGCAGTATGGTTTTTTGGCCAAAATGTAGGTAAAGCTGGAATATCCATCAATGGATGATAAGGTTATGGCCAAAGTCTATGATGACCCCTAAATCCCTACAAGAAGTACAGGTTTCTTTTGGGATGGTGGGACATTATTGCTAGTCTATTCACCATTTTGTCAATACCTTCAGGCTGCTACTATATTTATTGAAGAAGGGTATACTTTTCAGTGGAAAGAAGAGCAAAGATGGCCTTTGACTTCTCATGCACAGCTCTCTCCCACTTTCCATTACTTATGCATCCTAATTATGATAAACCCTTTCTCCTCTTTACTGATATTAGCAATGTAGCTATTAGAGCTATATTATCTCAGCAATTGCTGATTAGTGGACCATCCCATCGTCTACTATAGTAAAACCTTAACCAGATCTGAAAGCAACTATAGCATTATAAAATGAAAATGCTTGGCGGTACTACTGACTATTAAGCATTTTTAACCCTATATATATGGGAATCATTTTACTTTAATTACCAATCATGCTTCCTTGCGTTGGCTACAAAAAAAGAAGAATCCAGATGGGAGATTAGCTGATGGGAATTAAAACTTTAAAAATATGGGTTTTCTATTATTCATTGAACATGGCCAATACACCAAAATGCATATTGCTTATACAGGCTCCCCATATTATCTCTAACAGACCCTGTGGTGGATTGACTCTATGACCTCTTAACTCAATTACGTTTTAGAAAACTTAATCCCCAACCCTTCAAAAAGAATCAAAAAATCAGCGAACCACAAGTTAAAAACAGTAAACTATACAAACTGATATTTGAAAATGGTTGCCCTATATATGACCCTTAGCTCAGACTGACATCATATTGGAGGGACATCAGCAAGTTGGCCACAGGGGAATTCAGAAACTTACCCTTTGGCTCAAGACTCAATGCTACTGGGAAGGAATGCTTGTTTTAATCCCAGATGTATTAGAGTCCTGCCTGGTATGTAAACGCCAAGATGGACCTAATATCCAACCTTAACATCCAGTGGAACCACCCTGTGAACCCTTCCATACTATTAGCATTGATGTTGTGGGAACTCTCCCTCGAGCCTCTAATAGTCATCAGTTTTTTCTCTTAGCAGTTGATCAATTAACCATGTGAATAGAAGCTGTATCAATACCCACTGCTTTGGCAAAAGCTACTGCCTCCTTTCTATATAATTGGATTATCACCCAGAATGGGTGCTTAAATATAACTCTCTCCAATAACAGGCAAAACTTCTTATTGTCACTGGTAATAGATTTAACCAAAGTGATGAAATATAAAGTCAGGTATTTTCCGCTTCCTACCATCCTGAATTCAATGGAATGGTAGATCAGTGAAAAGCTTCTAACTGCAACCCTCCAGAATATGAATATTACTGACCCTCCCTATTGGCCCCAATATTTGCCTAGTACAATTCTGGCCTTTTGAATAAGATATCACGAATACTTAAGATGTTATCTTTCCAAGCGTTTTATGGAAGAAATCCCCAGCTGCCTTCTAAAGTACAGGCTATGTTTGACCAAGCCTCATTCAAATCCCTTGAATTCACTATGCAAAGTATTGCCAATGAAATTATCTGACTTCAGGCCCTCACTTCAAAGAACTTATCTGCTACTACTAGTAAAGAAACAAGTAGTGTTTAATGACAAACATGAGCCTCTGCACACCTTCCAACCGGGTTAACTAATCCTTTTCTAGCCACCATTATCTGGAAGGTCATAATAAAAAATGAGCATCAACTAGTTGGGTCCTATAAAGTTATTTATAAGTAGTACAACTTTTACTCAATTATGGAGGTTTTTAAGATACCTAAAAAGACCATATATATAGATAATTTTTCCAATTTTTTTCTTCCCTTCGCAAAGAACTAGAGGGAGGCATTGTTGGGATTCCTACCTAAATCATGGATTTGTGTGAGTTGGATGAAGGGGACTGAACCCAATCTGATGAAATGGGCGAAAAACCTATTGGGGATGATTCCCAACGAAATTCAAACCCTCACAATATTGGGGATAATCCTGATAATTTACACCCTCCCAATTTCAGGGATCAATCCCAACTGACCAGATCATATAGCACACGCCTTAAAAGCCTGAATTTCAGAGTTCAAACCTGATTTATGCGGAGATCAAATTCTAGATGGCCTATGTAACCAGCATGCTGAGGAATCCCTGATTGGAAATGAGTATAGACCTTAGCTTAGAAATCATTTAAAATTTACTTGAGGTAAACACCATGATCTCTTATATAATGATGTTTCTAATAGAATAAACTTTACACTATTTTTGCAATTTTAAGTAAATTGGCTTACCTCTATTTACTTAGGGAAGAAAAAATAGTTAGGATTTACCACTTAAGGAACTTTATTCTGAGTGAAAACTTTCTGGCCAAGGAAAGTAAAAACTTATAATCTAGCAAGCAGGATTTTTGGTTTCCTAGCCTTAAAAAATAAAAGTAAAAGTGAACCAAATTCTTTTAGTCCAATCATCATCAATTTAGGCTAAAATAAGGAATGCTCAAAAGGTCATTAGTAATTAAACCCAGTACTTTAGTAAGGCTGAACCATAAAAAAGTAACTAATCTTGTTTTATTAATCTATTAAGTAGCTACATCAGAACTAAAAAATAACAACATAAACCCATTAAAAATAGCTTGATTAATGGGCAATTGTGACCAACTAGTAAAAGCACTAGTTTTGGAATCTATCAAATGAACATAATCTTGATATATTTTTAAACTTATTTTAGCTTAACTAGATTATATACTTCAAAATAGCTACTGCGCTGAAGGCTAAAATTCACAGGGCTTCACGACCTAGTTAGCTGACAATATAACATAGTTGTCCTTGTTACAAACTCAGCCTTAAAAAGTGCTTTTACAAAGAGAGGAGTGGCAGAATTCGTCACCACAGAAATGACAGCGTACAACAAACCAGTAGTGTCAAATGGAAATAAATCTGGAAAAAGAATATTTGTTTAAGAAATTTAAAAAATCACATAAAATTGGTAGAAATTACCATCGTCAATCAATGGCAGAGCATAAGGGAACTGTCAGTATCCAGCGCTAGAAAAAACAATGGCACTTAAGCCAACCCTTATAGCCTGACATTTTTCATCTGGCTAGTCATGTAACACACTAACAGAGCCCCTGTATAAGCATAATGTTTTGAAATTTTGCAATTGTTATAAAATTTGCGGTATTTAAGAGATATGCCATAGGATTTTTGCACAGGGCTTGACCCACTGAGCAATTAGGACCAACAATGTGATGATTGTCATTATTAATCAACAGAGTAAACTTCAAATGAATATGGAGCACTTGATCCAACAACTTTTTTTATTTAATATAATAAATACAGTAAATTCTTGCTGTTCCGCTTACTTTAAACTACTAACAACCTAACCTCCTCAATAATTTTATCTCGCTTATATTGTAGCAACTTTGGATGATACTGCTTTCATGGCTTAGTAATTCTTTCGCCATATCTCATTGGTTTCATCAATCTTTTATTCATTAATCTCATGATGCCTAATTTGAGGCAATTTCCTAACAACCCAATATCATTAGATTTGAGGCGCTCAGATTATCATTACTCATATCAAATCTTGTCGGATTCCATCCGTTCTGCCATAATGACCTTGGGCTTATCATCCAGTCATATCAGAATCGTGACATTACCCCCTCCTTGACTGGAAGATAAGGCTCCTATTGCATATATGCTTGGAGGAACTTCACATGCACTCAGTTGATGATCCAACAGCTAGTGGGGTCCTTGATAGTATATGCATCTATACCTGTCTTCTCAATGATTTTGAATAGCCTGATTAGGATACTGACCAGCTTGTGTTTCCAGCTGAACCCATGTTGATCATAAAATAGGACCATGTCTCCATCTTTGAACTGTGCTAGGCCACTCTGCCATACCTGATCAGCAGCCTGGCTTTTGATTCTCTTAGCTACGCTGAACAAATACGCTTCAGTTTGTAATATAATCAGCGTATTCATTAGGATGGTCAGATAGCGTTGTGGATCCATTCTGCCAGTGTCCTCTACACAGGCATATAGGAGGGCGGGCAGAGCGGGCTGCCATCCGTGAAGCAATTGGAATGTGCTTTTCCCCATGGCAGAATGGTAGCTAATGTTATTGGCGAACACCGCGGTAGAAAGGAGGGTACTCCACTCAGATGGCCTATCAGTAACCAACTTCTGGAGTATGTTCATCAGGGTCCCATTAACCCTTTCAACCATTCCACTGGACTCAGGGTGATACAGAGTTGTTAGAACCCCGCGGATGGCCATCAGCTCATTAAGCTTTTGAAGAATGTGAGAAGTGAAGTTAGTTCCATTATCAGTAAGGAGGAACTGAGGGAAGCCATGCCGCTGAATAATGCATTCTATGATAAATTTGGCCACTGTGACCGCCACTAAGTATTGTATTGCTCTGGCTTCAACCCACTGGGTTAAGTGGTCAATTGCCACCAAAATTTACTTGTACTGATTAGCCCCCATTATCAGAGGGCCGACAACATCTAGGGAAACTGTGTGCCAAGCAAAGTGTGGCTTCACTAACCAGTATGAGGTCTCTTGGAGGAACAGCTTTTCCACTTGGCATTGGTGACTGGAGGAGATAGTGTCAAGCACATCGAAATCCATGCTTTCCCAGTAATACCAAGGCCACAATAATTTTAACATCTTGCGCATGCCCCATGCCCAATGGCCCTATGTGCGCTCATGATAACAGTTGGGCAAGTGGAAGGTCTTGGGATATTCATGGTAGTATCCCCTATCCGCTTATATAATTTCCCATTTTTCTGGAATGTATTGGCCCTTATCCCATCCAATACCTTGATGACTGGAGGCAGTTCATCATTGTACTTGCCGCTAAGCGTCTTATCAAACATTATAACACTCAGATCCGCCTTAACTGCAATTGTGAGTAATCTTGATAAACAATTGGCATTTTGGTGTTTTGCTCCAGGGCGTCTAAGAATTTCGAAATTGTATGCCTGAAATTTAAGAGCCCATTAAGCCAGACGCCCTCCAGACTCTTTAAGATTCTGCAACCAGCGTAACGAGGCATGATCTGTGACAACTTTGAATTTTACCCCATGCAAATACACCCAAAATTGCTTATAGGCGTAGATCACCATCAAGCACTTCCACATGGTCATGGTATAATTGCGCTCATGGCTGTTCAAACTACAACTACAGTATGCTACAGGGTGATCTTCTCCTTCCTCGTCTTTCTGGGATAGGGCTGCCCCTACAGTTGAAAGGTATGCATCCGTCTGAATGATGAACTCTTTTATAAAAATTTGGATAGTGTAACACTGGTGCACTGGTTAATGCCGTTCAAAGCATATCAAAAGCACGTTGCTGATGTTCCATCCATTCAAACATAGTGTCTTTTCTTAATAACTCAAATAGTGGGCCCCCAATACAGCTGAAGTTAGGGATGAAGTTCCATAAATAGCCAACCACTCCCAAGCATACCTGTATATCCCATTTTCTGTTGGGAGGAGTCATTTTTTGAATAGCTTCCAACTTAGCGGGTTGAGATCTCATCCTGTGGCATCAACCACAAACCTCAGGTACTCCAGCTGGTCCTTAAAGAAGTGGCATTTCTGGGGTTTGATCTTGATGTTGCCTTAGCGAGCCAGCGAAATACAGCTTCTAAATGGTCGAGGTGTTCAGCGAAGGTTTGGGAAAAACATTAATGTCATCAAGGTATACAAGGATGCACTATAGCTTTAGGTCCACAAGAATAGTGTCTATCGCCCGTTGAAACGTAGCTGGGGCATTACACAGCACTTGTGGCAGCCAAGTTGGTTGGAAAAGACCTTTGGATGTGATTACAGCGCACTTCTCTTGCTCCTCCAGTGGCAACTCGATTTGCCAGTAGCCCAAGATCAGGTCATAGCTGAGAAGAAATGAGCTCTCCCTAGCCAATCCAAAGCATCATAGATCCACAGTAAGGTATATGAGTCCTTTTTGGTGATGCTATTGATCTTTTAGTAGTCATTTACTACACGGTTAGTACCATCCTTCTTCTTTACAATAAGAACAGGAGAGGCCCATGGACTTTTCAACGGTATAAGAATCCCTTGCACTAGTAACTTGTCAATTTCCTCAGTTACTACTTCTTCCGCCACCCTTGATCGGCAAATTGGCATTGATCTTATGGGAGGATGATCTCCAGTGTCCAGTCTATGAACCACCCCCCACGCACATCCTAAATCATGGTCATTGGCTGCGAAAATCTCTTTATATTTTTGTAATAAAGCAATTGCCCTATCCTTCTGTGATTCTGACAGCTCCATTAATTCATTGTGCAATACAACTACCATTACACTAAGCTGTAGTTTAAAAGGTAGACCAAATTCCTCCAGCGACCCAAATTCATGAACCAAAAGAACCTTCTCAACGGGGATTAAGTGTAAATATGCCACTATCTGGTGGCAGCGGATTTGTAGTGGTACCGTTTGTAGATTTGCAAGAAAAACTTTGATCTCCCACTGCCCTGGTAATATAATGCCTGGGGCCACGTGCGGTTCAAACCGTTTTTGCTGATATGGCCCAATAACCTCCCCATAGAGTCCATCTGGAACTTCAATCACCAAGTCAGTGTTCACTATAACTTGATGCCCAGATGGAATAGATATAGGTCCAGCAGCTCTGAGCGGCAGCCCTTGATATTCAAAATATCTTGGGGAAGGGCCCAAGTTTTGCCCTTTAACTGACAGTAGTACACAGGGATTAATCCGTCGTTATATGCTAGATTGATATTCCCCATATGCACCAGATCATTTGGCACTCCACTAGAGATAAAGTGATTTTGGGATTCGCTGACCCAATATCTTAAAAGTCTCGCCTGTCATATCAATAACAGCCCCATAGTGTCACAAGAAGGCAGTTTTAATTGATAGATCATAATTGCTATTTGGTAACACTATAGATGGAGCTACCATGACAATAGACCAAACTGCAGTGGAAGCGCACTGTATGCTCCCTCAGAAACTGTATTTGCCATTCCAGCAGTGCCATATACCATCCAGTGTTTCACATCCGGGTTTAATGTCAACCTGGCCACCAGTTTAGTGGAGACTATATTGATGGGGCACTGCTATCTATGATGGCACAGACTCGGGTCTTAGCTACAACCAGGTCACAGTAAGTACATTCAGAGTAGGATGCATCTTGACTGTTTATAACATGGACATCTAAGGAATCCCTGTTTCCAAGGAAACATGAAATACCCTCACCAATTCTGGGGTATTGTTTTATAATAGTTTTTACTGAAAGAGCGACGCTTACTGCTTGCAAAAAAGGTGCGTTCAAGGAGGGTTCTAACTTTTCAGGGGAAGTTTGGTAAAACATTTGGCAAGCAAATGGCTTGACCTGCATCTGAGACCCCTCATTCACTATAGCCACAGACTGCACTTGTGTCAAAACATTCACCCCCCCAACCAGCTGCTAATATAAAACTGACTCAATGTGTAAGGGAACTTCCGCTGAATGTTCTAATTTGGGTTCAGGTGGGACGTCTGGTTTAGCGGAGATAGAGAGTCCCTTCTCTTCTCATCTCTGACTTTTCCCTGGCCGTACTGTTCTGGCTGTACACAAGAGACTAGTTGATTAGGGCACCATCGTACCAGATGCCCCTGTCAACTGCATTTGAAACAGCTAACCCCATAGGGCCCACGTCCCTGATTAATATGAAACAAGCCACGTTGAGAATTGGGCTGGAAGTGGTTAGAATAAACAGGTTTAGGGCGATAGTAAGGCCAAGGATGATAAGCAGGTATGGGGTGGATGTTTAACTTCTGAGGGTGACTTGGTGGAATCTGAACTGGATTAGCAGAGCACCCCAAGTAAGATAATTTCGGCAGTTATAGCAGAAGGATTCCTCTTGGTATTAGGTGGAGGGAAGTAGGCTGATATATGGTGTAAAAACTGCACAATTTTAAGCAAAGGTACATCTTCATCCAACAGTGGGGTCATGACGTTATGTAACTTGCGGTATGGCTTCAAAGCAGAAGTCATCGCGATACACACATCCTATTTGGATAAAATTACGGCCCTAAGTAGCATGTGAGCTTTTACCATAAATTGTTCAGCAAATTCAGTGAGGGTCTCAAATTGATGAACCCTGATGGTCAAAAATTTGGCCTTCTGCTGTGAAATCTTTGCAGTTCCGCTGAACAACCACAGCACCATCTCTTTGACTTCTTGGTATGTGATGGAACTGCCTGAAAGGTAACAGACGACTTGATCAGCAATTCTGACATCCAAGGAAGAAATTAATAGTTTTACTCTCTATAATCTGAGACTCCTTCAGTTGCAATTTCAAATCGCTTAAAGAACCCATGGTAATTCCCTTCACAATCAAATGGGGGCAGCTTATTACAGCAAGCCTCCTGGAGCAGCTCATCTTATTTTTAAGCACAGTGTCCAAAGCAAGTTTCAGCTCCACATAGGCAATGAACTCATAGTGTTGAGTAGTATATATATCAAAATAACATTGATGCATCATAGCTGGCAAATGAGTTTTTATCATTTTTATAATTGATCAATGGGCCTCCTGTAGTGAGCACCACTGTTATAAAATTGGCGGTATTTAAGAGATACGCCATAGGATTCTTGCACAGGGTTTGACCCACTGAGCGATTAGGACCAACAATGTGATGATCGTCGTCCTTAAATCAAAAGAGTAAACTTCAAATGAATATGGAGCACTTGCTCCAACAACTCTTTTTATTTATTATATTTTTTCAGCGGATTCTTGCTGTTCCACTTATTCTAAACTACTAAAAATCTAACCTCCTCAATCTTCTTATCTTGCTTATATTGTATCAACTTCAGATGATACCACTTTCATGGCTTAGTAATTTAATTCGCCATATCTCATTGGTTTTGTCAATTCTTCATTTGTTAATCTCACGGCACCTAATTTGAGGCGATTTCCCCAAAGACCCAAAATCACCTAATTTTGAGGTGCTTAAATACCCATTACTCATATTATAAATCTTTGCAGATTCCATCCTTCTGTCATAAAGAACTAAGTCTTATCATCCCTTCATATCAGAATCGCAACAGCAATCCACATCATTTTGAACTATGATAGTGTGCCAGGCCAACAGTATGAAGAATGCATACCCTAGCTATTTTTCCTTCACTGGTTACCTTTCAATACAGCTTCGTGGCATCAACTCCCCAAACCAGCATAGACAACAGCTTCACTCTCAGTTAATTAACTATAAAAATAGGCACAGAGCCCTATACCCACCTGGGAAGCCTAAATTTGTCCTCAAATTTAGCTCTTTGGTTAATCTCCCCTGTAAGAAGAGCTTCAATAATTTTAAGAATAAATTACTAATAAACCCAACGTAAAGATGCCCCATAAGGTGGCAACACCTTCATAGCTTGCAAAAACCCTAGAAATCCCTTGAGCAGGTAACTCTCAAGGCTAGTAAAAGGTATCTTATGAAATATAAATAGATACAATATGCTTTATTCCATTGTAGAGGAGACAAAATACAGAGATTAATAGAATAGAGGCAACTTTTGGGAAGCTTTTAGGCATGGACGTGAGCCAATTTGGTGGGGATCAGAAACATTTCTAGTTAATAATACAACCTTAACAATAATGGTATAAAATAACTTAAGTATGTATTAAATTGAGTTTTTTGACGCCAACTGAATTTTACCATTTTTTGGTAATAACAAAGGTCGTAAACATGTCTAGTCCCCATATAGAACGCAAATTTAATGACCCATCCTCATTCAAATAATAACTGGTGACCTTTGGTACCGTTGATGTAACATCTTATTCCCATCACGCAATTTTGGAAATTATTTAGGTCTGCTTGGCCTTGACCTAGAGTTTATCCACAGTGTACCTGAGGTCAGAAAGGGCGGCCAACTTGAACCATTTGGCCTTGATCATCTCCTTCTTTTCCTTATGATCACTCCAGAAACCATATCATGGGACATTACATTACCTTCCATTTATGTGGATCCATCATACCCATGGGACCTTGTCCAGAGAAAAGTTCTTATACACTGTGTATCTCATGGCTGTAACTGCCAGAATAACTTAAGACAGACGAATTTGGAAAGCGCTTAATGAATGCATCAATTATTTCTTGGGCATGAATGCAATCATGGGTTTGGGCCCAGCTGTTTTCTGCAGCATCAAACAGTTTCCATGATATCAAGTATTCCAGCTTTCTTCTCACCCTACTAGAGGCCACAATTTCATCCACCTTCAACTCTGGAGACCCATCTATAAGATATGAATATGGGATTAATGAGGGACCCTCAAAGGCAGTTAATTTACTGTCATGAGATGTGTAAAAGGTAAACAACTTCTATGAATGATCAGGCTAGAAGGAGGCATGATTTACCTTTCTAACCATTTGGTATTTTCCTATCCTCTTTGGCCCCAACCTATTACATGGCTTCTTGATAGGGATATCTTGGCATCAAGATTCTTAAGTTCTCCTTTTTATATTAAGGCCTGACCCTTATCTTACCATCTTCTTTCTCCTTGTATACCTTAATGGCAGGCATATAAGTTCATATTTACCCCTTGGTTTATTTTTTGATGAACTAATAAAATCTCACCACTTCTTCCACCTTGGACTTGAAATTAGTCTCATGTTAAATGTGCGGTTTAAGCCATAAATGGCAAAGAAGGTAGAACACCCAATTGAAGATTTCTGGACGTTTTTATAGCTGAATTGCGCTATAAGGTGGTGTGAAGCCCAATCCGAATGGTCATCTGTCATTTAAAACCGCAAAAATTGCTCTAAACATTAATTTACTCGCTTTGTATGCCCATCTGATTGTGGGTAGAAGGCAGTAGAGCAACAGGGACAAGTTTTAATTTTTTTGAATAATTCTTCCCAAAATAAAGATATGAACTGAGGTCCATGATCTCTATTACTCTTTTAAGAATTCCATAGGCAGAGAAAACATGGGAAAAATAATTTAGTCATCTGTATAGCAGCATTTTGGTATGACATGAAATGAAATGTAAGTTTAGTAAACAGGTCAAAGACTACCATGATAGTAACTTACCTGTCAAAAAGGGGTAGTTTCACAATAAAATCAACTGAGAGGAAGTCCAGAGCCCTTCTGTTCTCTGGACTGATACCAGCAACTCTAAGAGAGGCTGAATATTTAATACTATTTTGTTGCAGATAAGGAAATTTTTGATATATCTTTTAACCTGAGCAGAAATTACCTTCCAGTTTTGTGTACACTGGATAAGCTCCAGTGTTATCTATTTTCTAGGTTCCCCACAATTTATCTCATCATGCTGTTCCTTAATATCTCTGAAATGTTCTATGGGAGCCCATGAGCGTCCCTGGAACCATACCATATTGTCCTTTACATGAGACCCCTTTTATTGTATCCTCCTGATTTAAATTGTATTAGGAACAATTAAAGCATATTTGTATTTTAGAAACTGAGAAATGATGACCTTTATGAACATACCATAGTTCTCTAGATTCTTTGGAGAAGCAGGAACCAGAATGCAATCAGCGAAGGAGGTTTTTTAGATACAATCTTCCCTAGAGAATTCACCAGGTGGGTTTTATGAAAATTCCACTTCCTTGAGGTCAAAATTTAAACAGGGTTGCGGCTCAAAGAATAAGTTAAAGCATTCTCTTTGTCTTTTGTGAACTTATAAGAGAACGCAAATTAGGTAAGGTTTCATTAATTTGGTGGTTTTGGTAAAGATTCTAATCAATAATACAATACTTCCATACATGGTAGTTATATACTTGAGTATATGTGAAGTTGAGCCTTTTGACACCACATGAATTTTACCATTTTTATAATATTAAATTTTGTAAATGATTCTAGTCCCCGTTTGTAAATCAAACATAGCAAACCATTCTCAGTTAAATGGTGAATGAAGATCTTTGTTACCATTGATGTAACATCTCAGACCCCATCATGCAACTACTAGGGGTTTACCTGGGCCTTCTTAGCCTTACCCAGCGTTTATCCACAATTTAACTGATATCAAGAAGGAAGGACAATTTGACCCACTTCGCCTTGATCACCTTCTCCTTTTCCTTTTTGTTAATTCCAAAATCGTTCATGTGACATGACAATCTCTTAGTCCCTCATATTCATCTAGACAGTCAAGTAAGTCTTCTTGGAGTTTCTTGTAGCTTCAGGTATTAGTGTGCTATCTCTAACCATTTTCTAGATGTACTAACCCAGGAATGCTTAAAATCTGAGATCTTTTACCTACTTTTAAATATCATGCGTCACTAAAGCTTTTAAAACAGGTGCAAAGTAGTTAAATAAATTGTATTTATTCTTATGATGAGAGGTGGTGTTTTGTTTGTGATAGGTGGCAATAAATTGTCCATCTATACAATTTCAGAGTGATATAAAATATCTTCTCTTTTTACCTTACACTTGGGTTTGCTTTGACCTATAGGTAGGGAAAACGTAGCACATGTGTAAGGTAATATCCAAAAAACAAACCATAAACGTCATTTATCTTAATTGCCAGTAAATCCTAATAATCATCAATTAAGACAATCATACCAATACCTATTTAGACTCACTTAAATGACCACTCAAAATTATCCTAATAATTATGAAATATAAAAATTACTGATTATCCTCTGCATAATTTGCATGTAGGTACTAAAAAATGTAGCACAAAAATCTATTATCCTTGGAACTATTTTCCTGTAATTTTTAAAAAAAACTTATAAACTCATCAGCAAATTGGGCTAATGCCCTAAGAATGGCTGATTATGACAATACTACCTCATTCTGCTGATCAAATGAGAATCTACATCAGAATTGAAAATCTGAAAGCCTAATCACATCAAATTTAGCTAAAATTGATTGAAAATCATGCTTAACTAATAAAAACACTAATTTTGGAATATTTAAAATAACTATAATCTTGTTAAATTCTTAAAATAGGTTTGTGAGTAATCTGGATCAGATAGGAAAGTTATTACCACCTCAGATTATAAGCAACCTGAAGAAAATGCAAGATCTTCTTTATCAAATTTGGCTTCATCAGGGAACTCACTTAGAAAAATGGGAAATAGAATACTATCACAAATACCACAATATCCACATAGGGGCATTCCACAATAGAGTGCTATTGGTGGCCGCCACCGCATTGAAATGATCTGGTGTGTTGTATATTCTTAAACGCCTTTTAAGGGAGTAAATGACGTTGGCGAGTCAAATTAGGGAGTTGTGTGAATTTAGACAAATCAAGCTTAATACTGATGGTGTAAATTAAATTGTCCTCTGCAACCCTATTTTAGAGAATCAAAGAGGTTGGAATCAGACAACACTAGGCTAGTAATGGTCTTTGATTATTTGTAGTGGGTGGGAGTGGGAGACAATTGGTTGTGCACAATTTGCCCATAGTAACTCAACTAAAGCCTGATCGCTATCTTTTTTAGGAATAGATTGAAAGGTCAAGTATTAATTGCCTAATGCTGTCACAGATGAATCAGAGCCAGCAGTGGAGAAAGTTGTGGATAAAGATCAAGATTCACTTGGAAAACTCTGGCGCAGCAGCAGCAAGAGTGGTAGAGGAAGGCTTGACAGAGGGCGTGACTGCATCAAACAAGAGTACTTGCATTTTAAGTGATTGATCCCAAAACACGTGGATAGATGGCGCGGCCATTCTCAATGTTCACTCAAAAAGGATGGTTGAGTGCGTAGTGAATGACCAACTATGGGGAATTGTAAGGTGAGTATTACAATGGAAGGGACAAATGTCACAAAAGTGAAAATCCCTATGAGATGACTGGTCCCATTTGGTACCATGAACTGGAACACAGGGTCAGCGCTATAAGAAGCCAAGTGTCATGGAAACTGCAGAAGAAGCTTAGACCAGCCTGTCAGTCAGGATGCTTGAGCATCCAAAAAGCAAGCCAGAATGCCAGGGGAATTGCCAACCGTGTGACTTGATATGGAGCCAGGAAGTGTGATACAACGAAGTGGTGACGTAGCAGCAGGGTAAGGAGTACTCTCTGGACCCAATCAGTGACAGAGGGACCCATGGTGACCAAAAGAATTGGTAATGCCCACCCAAAGTGTGGGGTGATGGACCACCAGAGAAATGCCATCTGGGATGCGGTTAAGGGGGAAGATAAACAAAAAAATTTCTTTTTGGTAAAATTTATTGGGAAAGAAAAGTAAGAAAATTGACCAACAATTTTCTCAGTGCCATGCAACTGATTAAATAGTGGTCAATTGGGTAGTGACAGGGTGGGGTCAGGGCCCAACAAATTCAACCTGACTGGCACATTGTTTGGGAATGGGGGCTTATTCTTTGAGAACTGACATCACAAAAATTCGGCGGTGGGCTGAGTCTCTATAAATTTGACCTCAAACGTCCAAACCAGGGCTTGACTATGTTTCTGACGATTAGCATGACAGCATTTGGCCCAATGGGTGACAGGAATCCCCCAAGGCCATCCCTTATAGGGACAGGTCCATTTGGTCAGGAACGGGTTCAGGACAGCCAACCTGCCTGCACTCCGTCATTTAATTGTTCATTCGGTCAAGAGCAGCATATCAGGCGCAGTGCCTGAATTGCTATTCAAGGGCTTCAAACTTATGTTGATAGCGCCTGATATTTGTTCAACTGGTCTGGAGATTAAATTGGAACTGTTGGGCAATCCAGCTGATATCTCATCGTTCATGCTTTTACAGCCATTTGAGTTTTGCGCATCCACCAGATTGCCAGCAAAATTAAATATGACCAATTTCAAATTAATAAACTTGGCACAGATTTTGCTAATTCCCCGCAACAGTTCTGCTGAGGTAAGTGTGGGTATTGGGGGTGGGATTCGAAGTGGACTAGCTGTTACCCATTACTCATCTACTACATGAGTGTGGTCGCCCTGAGTGATGAGGGGCACCGCCATCCTCTTTGGTATCTTCTTATTCAGGAATGTGAAGATGGAGCAATCAAGAGCCAAAAGATGTTCCCCAAGACTTACATTACCCTTTCCTTTTTCCAAAGTAATGGCACCCCCACCGGAAAATTGCGCCAGAGCCACATTCTTGTGTGCTTTAGGTAGCTTGTTAGCCATAATTGTCGCAATTTTCTGAGGGGGATGGGGCGCCTTGGGGTGGGATGCGTGGAAGGCTTAACCAGAGACATGTAATTCGCGCAATCGCACACCTTGACCCAACTATTTTTGTAAGCTGGGTATCCTTTCCAGGCCACAAGATATTGAACTGAAAGCCGCAATTTGTGAGATGCCAAGATAGCTTCTACCTCAGCCTCTTCCTTGCTATTGACAATGATTGGTTCTGGGTCTGTGGGAATTACACCTTTGAAGGGCAACAACTGGGAAACATGGAAGACTGGGTGCTGCTTCAAATGTGTGGGAAGCTTCAGGTGGAACTCCCCATTACCCAATACTTGCTACACTAAGTGAGGGCCCGAATGCTTACTGGCGAACTTGCAGGAAGGGATTTGAATTTGCAAATGCTGGGTATCAAGCATGATGTAAGAACCCACCATAAAATTGTGACCCTGAAGGTGCTTATGGTCTGCGAATCACTTATAGTCATCAATTGCTTTGGTAAGGTGTTCTTGTACCAAGGCTTGAGTTGAATGAATATGGGTAGCATGATCCGCGGCAGATTTAACTTCAGGTCACAAGCATGACCCAACTGAAAATGAAGTTTTATAGCCCAGCGTTGCTTCATATGGTGAAAACCCTGTGGAGGCATGGACCCTGTTATTGTATGCAAATTGAGTGAGAGGCAAGTCACCAGACCAGGTATCCTGCGCTGCTGTGGCATAGCAACGCAGGTATTGTTTGAGGACTTGATTAACCCACTCGGTCTGACTGTCAGACTGGGGTGATATGCCATGGATCAACAGGGGGTTATCTTCAGGATTGATAGGAGCTCATTCCAAAAGTGTGCAGTAAACTGAGTGCCTCAGTCACTGATGATTTCCTGGTGGAGACTGAACATTGAAAACACATGTCATATAAAAAGACGAGCAGTTTCTTCTGATGTAATTGCAGAAGTGCAAGGGATAAAAAGGGAGAATTTAGTGAAGCAATCTACCACCACCATTATCGCTGTGAACCCATTAGAACAGGGAGATTAACGATAAAATCTACAGATACTAAGGTCCACGGACCTTCTGCCTGCTTTAAAGGGTGTATGAGGCCATTCTTACTGAAGCGATCTGACTTGGCCCTAGCGCAGGTAACACAATTGGCAAACCAAGCTGGAACCTCTTTGGTCAGTCCTGCCCAATTGAAGGTACACTTGATCAGATAGATGCATTTCTTGTTACCGGGGTGTCCAACTGTTGGAGGATCATGGTGTGCACGGAATACTTCTGGGCGAAGGGGGAAACCTACACATGAGAATGGAAGTAAATGAGCCCCTCTTCTAAAGAATATAGGGAGTGTTTGGGACTCGAGTTCGTCAACTGTTCAACCAACTCCACGCCCTCAGGCCAAGCCATTTGAGAGGCCAACACTTGGGCTAATAACAGTTCATCAGGAGACAATGTGGCGGAGGAAACAACGGAGGGAACGGTCAACAGGATCTAAGTGGCAGGAATCATGGTAATGAGATTCACTTCCTCAAATTCCAAGGGGCAGTGAGCAGGGCTATGACTTAGGAAGTTGACGAGGACATTAAGTGCACCTTTGACAAGTTCATATTTGAAGTTGAAACTACACAGGTCCCAATAGGTTTGGGCCTGCCGGTGCGCCAATTTTTGAGGTTTGCAGAAAAACAAGAGAGCCTGATGATCCGTGTGAACTGTTAGCTCATGATGGGCACCCTGTAACAGGTATCACCAATGAGCTAAAGCCCATACAACAGTCGCCAGTTCCTCGTCATAGATGACCCAAGACTGCTCCATAGTAGTGAATTTTTTGGGAAAAATAAATGACCAGATGTTCAAGGCTGTCTAGTCCTGAAGCAGCACCGCGCCCACTGCTACCGACGAAGCATCACATGTGATGATATACAGTTTGGTGGGATCAGCATGTTTCAAAATGGGAGGAGACATGGACACCTCTTTGATTGATTCAAAGCCTGCTGACATTTGGGGGTCCAACAAAATGGTACATTTTTCCCAGTGAGGTGATGAAGTGGGGCGGCCAACTGAGAAAGTGCAGGGGAAAATTTTTTTCAAAAAAATGATAGTACCCAAGAAACTCCAAAGTTGCTTCTGTGTAGTTGGAGTTGGCCATTCTAGGATTGCATCTAATTTGTTGGAAAGGATAGCAACACCTTCTTTGAGAACTAGGTTTCTGAGAAAGGTAACCTCTTACTTATAAAACTCGCACTTGGAAGCTTTGAGGAACAACCCTGCTTTATGCAGGGCAGACACCACCGCTTCCATGTCAATAGCGTGTTGTTTGGGGGTTGGGGAATGGACAAGAATATCATCAATATATGCAATAGCACAAGAGAACCAAAGATCCCCTAACGTGTTGTCAATCATTTGTTGAAACATAGCAGGAACATTTTTCAACCCAAAGGGCATTACACAAAATTGAAAAATGCCTCGCCTCATCTGGATTGCGGTCAACCATTCCTGGCCTTCCATCACCCAAATCTGATTGAAAGTGTTCACCAGATCCAATTTCAAAAAAACACGGGATTTGGCAATCGCCTGATTGATTGTCTGTTCTAAGGGCAATGGGTAGGGATCTGTAACTGATATTTTGTTCAGGTGACCATAATCTACGCAAGGATAGAGTGATCCATCCGATTTTTGCAAATCAATAGGGGAGGCGACGGGAGAGGTTTCTTTGAACAACCAGCCTTTTTTTAACATATCATCCAACCAGGTATTTTGTGCGACCTCTTCCTCCGCTGTATGAGGATACAACGGACAGTTGATGTTCACCAATTCCATGGTTGTTCAAAATCCACAATCATACCTGGAATGTTTTGGCAGATGGTCCACTTTTTCCATGTTGAAGATTTCCTGATATTGCATTAAGCTTTCAGGGAAATTGGCTGAGATGCCCGCAGAGGTAACTAAGGTAGTGATAGAGCTGGTTCCTTGTATTTTTTGAGGGTGTTGATCAAAGGGAACTCTCCCTCTGAATCATCATTGTTAAATGACAATGTATTAGACTCTAAATGAATCTTCACATGTTGTTAACGCCACCATCCCACACCCAAGATCACTGGGAATTTCAGGTTTGACATGGTCAAAAACCGATTGCAGAAGTTATATTGGTGGATCAAGAAGTGTAACGGCCGGCGAACAACATACAAAGACTGGTAAGCAGATGAGGCCACCATTACTGAGGCGCCCACATCCATTTCCAATTTTTAATTATTGTGCCAACTCGACACTCATGAAGTTCCCCGCCACTCCAGTATCCACCAGAGCTTTGAAGGATACATGATGAGGACCAACACTGATTCTCATAGGAAAAAGGAAATAAGCGGAATTCTGTTTATTTGGAGATTTGGCCAGCTATAGAATGGCTGAAGAGATAGTGGGTATGTCAAACCCATGGTCAGGGTTTTTAGCTGGGGTGACAATTGGGAGTACCAGTGCGGGAGAAATCATTTCTTCCATCTGGGCTGGAACAGAGTCATTCATAGTTGAGAGGGTAACCACTGCAGCGCCCAATTTGAAAATCAAGGCGGAAGTGGCTGGAAGTAATGGTTGGTCAATTATGTCATGGAAACGGCAGAAGAAGTTTAGACCATCCTGCCAGTCAGGATGCTTGAGCATCCAAAAAGCAAGCCAGAATGCCAGGGGCATTGCTGACCGTGTGACTTGATATGGAGCTTGGAAGTATGATACAACGAAGTGGTGACGTAGCAGCAGGGTAAGGAGTACTCACTGGACCCAATCAGTGACAGAGGGACCCATGGTGACCAAAAGAATTGGTAATGCCCACCCAAAGTGTGGGGTGACAGACCACTAGAGAAATGCCATCTGGGATGCGGTTAAGGGGGAAGATAAACAAATAAAAAAATTTTATGTTAAAACTTTATTGGGAAAGAAAAGTAAGAAAATTGACCAACAATTTTCTCAAAGCCATGTGACCGATTAAATAGTAGTTGATTGGGTAGTGACAGGTTGGGGTCAGGGCCCAACAATTTGACCTGACTGGCGCATTGTTCAGGAATGGGGGGCTTATTCTTTGAGAACTGACATCACAAAATTTGGTGGCGGGCCGAGTCTCTGTCAATTCAACCTCAAACGTCCTAACCAGGGCTTGACTATGTTTCTGACAATTAGCATGATGGCATTTGGCCCAAAGGGCGATGGGAATCCCTCAAGGCCATCCCTTATAGGGATGGGTCCATTTGGTCAGAAATGGGTTTGGGACAGCCAACCTGCCCACGCTCGGACATTTAATTGTTCATTTGGTCAAGAGCAGCATATCAGGCGCAGTGCCTGAATTGCTATTTGAGGGCACAAACTTATGTTGATAGCGCCCAATATTTGTTCAACTGGTCTGGAGATTAAAATGAACTGTCAGGCAATCCAGCCGATATCTCATTCTTCATGCTTTTACAGCCATTTGAGTTTTGCGCATCCACCAGATTGCCAGCCAAATTAAATCTGACCAATTTCAAATTAATAAACTCGGCACAGATTTTGCTAATTTCCTGCAACAGTTCTGCCGAGGTAAGTGTGGGTATTGGGGGTGGGATTCAAAGCGGACGAGCTGTTACCCATCGCTCATCTACTACATGAGTGAGGTCGCCCTGAGCGATGAGGGGCACCGCCCAAACTCTTTGGTATCTTCTTATTTGGAAATGGGAAGATGGAGCGATTGAGAGCCAAAGGACATTTCCTGAGACTTACACCAATGCCCTACTAAAGTTTTAGGTGGAGGCGTTTTGTGGAGAGATGGCTAGGCAACCTGTAAATTGAACTACAACAGTGGCTTCAGCTGGGAGACGCATGCTAATGGTGGGGATTATAGTATTCTTAAGTATTAAAGGCAACTGAGAGTCTGCCATGGCATGGGCTTCACAAGAGAAGCTGAGGTATAATAAACCCTTAAAAGGTAAAAATTGATAAATCTGGCAACCTTGTACACCACATGGACCATATCAATGATGTATGCGCTCATGTATTGAAAGAGGTTTCCATATTTGGCCCAAAGGCTAGAGTACAGGTAGCTCTAAGGAAGCAACAGGGGCCTGCAAAACACCACTTGGAAGTGCAAAGCATGATGAGCTATTTTAAAGGCAGGACTAAGAAACTGGGAACGTTTAATGGGCCAGAAAATCCAGCCCAGGTATGTTTTGGCAGGGGCTGAAAGAAGCTAGGAGGCGACGCGCCACCACCTCATATGTGGCAGAAGGCATTGAGTGCATTAACATAGGTTCAAAGCGGTGCATTCAAAGAGGAATTATTCATGTAAATAATTTAAACTTTCAATTTGATTAACTAAGCGATTTAAGCAAAAAAGCACTTTTTTTTCTAGGAAATCCAATTTCTCTTTCACTTGAGTCATGTCCAGCTCCCTAGTAATTTCATGTGTGCTGGTGGTGATCCAACTCTTTTTATCTTAATTACTAAATGTTTTATATGCTGCTTTAAATTAATACATCTTATACATACTCTATAGATTAATATCTTCTAGATGATCCTCTCCATGGTATACTTCATTTGTTATTTCATAGAACTCACCACAATTACTTGATGGTTCTCCCTGCAGTGAGAACCAGTTATTCAGGAGTGTCCCACTTGCTCAGAGTGTGCTGATGGGAAGTGTGGACTATTTGAAATAGGGTTTTTCTTTGATCACAGATCTGCATCACCAAGTTATATAAAGAGTTATGTTCCTTATAAATATATCTTTTAGGCATGGTTTCAAGCGTGTACAACTCATTTGGAGCCTTGAAAAAACCATAATGATGGATTTCTCTAAACTAATCAAAGCTTCTCTTTACCTTTTTTGGCAACAAGAAGGCTAAGTCTGAACCTTTTTTAATATCATATCTGACGTTATTATCACTAAGAAAAATCAACAATAAGGCAAGTTATGTAAAAATCTATTTTAAGAGCTTAAAAGTATATAAGGGATTAAAAGTTTAGGGGTGCATAAAGTAGGGCTAAATTTTAACAGATAAATTTCTTCTCATAAAGCAATTTAGCATTTGTAACTTAATATTAGGGTCATTGGAGTCCTATTTAATTCTATGGGACCTTTTGGGTTTCTTACATAAATTATATTGTGGATTCTAACCTGATTTGTTAATGAGTGGCTGCCGTTCAAAGCTCAACTGTGGCTCCTGTTGTTTTTGTGACCCTTAAGGCTCTTGCAGTACATTGATTACTTGTTTGTCTCAATTAATGGAACTTTAAAATATTTTTGCTTTTTGATATTGGTTCTATATTATTACTAGACGTTGTACAATTGGGGAATTCTTTTTGGATGGGTTTTTGTTAAATTTTCCATCATCAGCAGTAAACCCAGTGGTATAAGAGGGGTTCATTAGATGCATCTGAAATGTCATGTGCATACCTTTTTGGATTGGTATAAATAATGGTGCATCCTCTGACGTCACAGTGACTTTCATGGAGAGTGCTGTTAATAACAATACTGCGCTGGCTCCACAGATAATTAACCATCCAAACCATAAGCCAGAATAACTCTGGTACATTTTTCCATATTGAGAATGCAAAGATAATAGTAAACTACGACTACTACCCATGGATTCCCATAATTTAAAATTATTGCCACTAAATTTTTCGCAGAATTATTAAATAAATTGTATTTCTAAGAGATTTTTAATAAACTAAAGGCTGAAAAAGGGGTGAAACTGTAGCAACAGAATATATTTTGGGGAATCTCTCTCTGCTCAGCATACCTTTCCAAGCAATTTATTTGGTAATTTAAGAGCAACCACTTAATCACCCTCTGAAGTCTTGCTCTGATGTTGTTGGATCCCCCGCCAACTGTCCCAGTGTGGGGCAGTGGCAAAACTCCCCCTCCATTTTCCATCCAACAGGAAAACGCTTGGACTGGCCCTCCCAGTCATTCCAAACCCTTGGGACAATTCTTTCCTCCCAAGGATCTCGATGCCCATCTCACCTGAACCCAAGCGGTGCCCCACTGCCCCCTGGTGCTCCCCCGGAGCAACATGCATTTTGGCCTTAGGGTCAAATATGGGAAACTCTTCCCCTACAATGACCAAGCCATTATCAAAATAGCTCATGCGGTGATGATACCAGCCTGTTTTATTGACTTCTGCCCTTATAAGGGGTATTTTGATCTTAGCTTCCCCTGTGAAGCTGATGCCACCACTGCAGTAACGGTGCCATTAATATATAATAATATTCCCCTTCCAACAACTCAGAACTGACTCCCAGCAAACACCACCTTGATGGTCCAGTTCGCTGGTTTGCCTACCCACCTTCCCCTGAGGTGCTCCACCAGGAGCTGATGGAAGGTTTGGCAACCTACGGCGCAACTCCATCTTGCAATTTGTGGTCCCAAATGGGGCCACACGCCTCACTGGGCCTTGGGCATATGCCACAATCAGCCCTGAATTTACTAAAATTTCTTTGGCAATTACCCCTCGTGCCACCATCCCATCTGCCCCTGACCATCCATTCTGGGCCCATGTTGAGGGCGGATGGACGATTTGTCCATCCTGTTTCAAGTTAGACCACTCGAAATGTAAATGCCCATACTCAGAAACTTCTGCTGATGCCAAAAATTTGTCTGACGGCCACCAATCCGCCGTCCACCCTGCACCAACTCCAACATGGGGCATGATCCTACCTTTCCCTCCTCCAAAGACTGATGCTGCAGCTGCACCTGCAGTCAACAATCAACATTTACCTTGCCTCAGGGCCACGCATGATTCTTCTAATTAAGCGCAGGATTGGACCCCAGTTTGATCACAGACAAAATTAAGAAACTCAGCCAATCCTCAACCATACGCTGATTCCCCAATCCAATTCAACCAAAACCCATGGGAGTATTTACTGAAATTGACAAATCAGGTAACGTCATTAAAGAACTGTCACTGCAAGTTGACAGGTTCTTTAATGCAGAATGGGATGCAAAATTCCCGCCTTGGAAATATGCCCCACAACCTAACGCCAAACTGTTCTACAGTGACCACCAGCTTACAGTAGAAGCAGCCACCACACCATATTGCCAACCGCTCCACAAAGCTGCCGCCAAATCTGTGGCTGCACTCATAGGAGGAATTCCACCTCCTGTTATCCCCAATAGTCTTACTACACAAAGTAAGATCAATATCAAAACTTTACACAAAAACGTTACTGAAGCCATTCAGAACGTGTTAACAGTAGCACGGAATCCAAAAGCGAAAATAACCCAAACCAACATTTCCATGCTTGTTAAACTCCCAGACGCCCGCCTCAAAGCTGAAGACTCTTTGGCCAAATACATCGTTGCCATTTTTATGGCTGGTAACTATTATGAAGTTCCAGCCATCAAGAATATTAAGCCCCATACTGACGATGCCCCCACACCCTTAGTATCTGCCTTAACACGCACCCTACTCTGGGATGAGATGGATGCGGCCAAAGATGAGCCCCCTGATCCCCCCTCCCCGTCCATCATGGAGGGGTAGCAGTATCCGCTGCCCACCTGGATGGATATTTTGTTAGGTATGATTCAATTAATCCGTCCATTTTGGGCGTTTTGTTTGAATCGTTTTTTTATTATGATATTAAGTTTTAGTTTGGTAATGTCCATCCCCTGGTCGGCTTACCTTGGTTAAATAAGAATACCTTTTAGGGACCACTGCCCTATATGCTCACTAAATGGGGAACTGGACCAAGCGCACTACATTCAGAAAAGTTTGCAATTTGGTCACAGTAGTTTGACATTCTAGATGATTGTCATACCAACTCAGATCCATCCTTAATGGTCATGTTGATTTAAATTCAAAAGCAAGAAATTCATTCCACCACAATTGCACTTGATGTGAATGATGACAACTCCTCTGGCATACAACAGGTTGTGCCTACAGCCACACCACATATGTCTGGTTCCATTGAGTGGGGAAGGGGTTTATCGCGTCTGTACCCTTTGAGGATGGGCTTGTTTGTAAAAATGATGGCGGATGGTTGGATGGGTATTTCAAGTACAAGAGTGACATAATCAATTTAACTTCACCAGTCACTGATTTTATTCTGCTGAAGGGACTTGAAACCACAGTGGTAATCTCTTTGGAAAAAATTTCTGCTGACCTTCCGCTGACAATGGCTTCTGACCACCGTCACCTCCTGACACACCTCTCAAAGTTAATCCACCAACGCTTGAGTGGTGAGCAGAGGAGGAAGAGGCGCGATTCTTAGGGGATAACTGTTAATCACATCTCGTCTATCACATGGTTTAAAAATTTACTCTAGTGTTGATTATTGGTTGTCAACCCAGTAACCTTTTTACTGCACAGGTTCAATTTCCTCGTTCACTTTGTCGTGTTGTATATAATTTTTTAATCAATAATAGTATGGAGACTATTGTCCATAGTTGAGTTTGAACTATTATTTGGCCTAACGCTTTGGCCAGTATTTCCAATTAAATACTCTGTAAGTCGTACTTGTAGGGATTCATTCCATAAATTCCTGTCCACCCAATCTTTGTTAAGATACCCTGGTGACAGTCTCTCTCAGCCCAACACACAGTTGGCAGCTATCCCTGATTGTAGTTCTTTCATCTCTAGATCCCCGCTCAGATATTTACTCTTCTCTCTGAGAGTCTTCCAATTATTGCCTTCTGCAATAATATCCTTGAGATGGAATGACACAATAGAAGCTGATAGTCTAACTATACACCAAATTGACAATATTACTGTAGATAATACTAATCTTAGTAATAATACTGTTGATAATAAGACTGTTTGTATTATAGTAAATCCTAGGAAATTATATAGTAGGGGATTCGTCTGTCCAACCCTTGGTTGACACCTCTTTGATGAAATGGCAGCCATTACCATTGAATCACCCTTCCTCGTTTAGGCAGCAATGGTCTTCCCCATCCTGGCTAGGATTCCATCATTGGACATCCTCGAGACCTCAAACAGAAAGAGTCAGAAAATGTGTCCCTAACGTTTTCCTCTTGATCCAATTGAACCAACCATAATTGGCTAGCAAGCTGCTTAGGTAATGGGATTTATTATCCATTATGGCAGGTCACTTCACAAATTGATCAAATTGTTAGTTGCAGGTGGCATCACTTACCTTGCAACTCACTTTACATTCCCAATCAGTCATTGATGAAACCTGACCAATTCCAATTGGTACACCTGATAGTTAATCACTATCAGATGCCCCTATTTCGTCAGCCACTCCGCCTGATGAGATCTTAGGTATTCATCTGGATCGATCCTTGATGGACACAACCAGGTGAATATCCCAAATTCCCCCAAACGCAGTTCCTCCAAAACTCAGGCCAACTGATTTCCAATTTACTTCGCCTTAGGGAATTTTCGCTAGCAACACTAGGTAATCTAGCAGGCTGGGAATATGGGCAAAAATCCCAACACATCCCCCTCTTGCCTAGATTTCCAGCGAGAAAGAACTGGGGAATGAGAACACCACTTTGGACACCTGATTAAATACTTCATTGTTTCAAGCGGAGTACACTCATTAATACTTAACGCTGCTTGGGATGACCTTCGGCATATGCGTTTTCCTCTTCCTCCTGCTACTGCCTTCTCATAGCGTGGTCCCCATGACCTTCTTTCATGCTGGGCTGATCGATTTACTCATGACAATATTAATCCCAGGATCTGGTTTTCCACCTGTCAGGGTGTATGACCCTCTGTCATATTCAGGATTCTTGGTCCAGCGTCCTTGATTTCCTGATTCTCTCCTCATCCTAGACAGGAGACTCTTGCCATCAATGTTTGTTTCACAGCTTTATTAAGAATACTTTTTATTCTCCCTCGTTATTTTGCTCATAACCTCTTGGCTGTTAGTCATTCTAATTGTCCTTGGAAAGCTTATCTCATTAATTTTGAGATTAATTTCCCCAAAATTGGAGCCCAATGGATTATAGAGTGCATAATGTCAACTTCTATATAAGTCTGACATCTCCCCTATAGTCTAGCTCACATGTCAAATTCAGAATCTCGCTACTCTTAGATCCTCAACAGTCTGTCTGATCCAGACCTCTGTCTCTTCCAGCAGAGGAGTCAGGATGCTCGACAGAACCTCTTCTATGGTCCTTCCAGGACTCATACGCCTAGTCTGGCACAAGTGGCTAGTCCTTCTGTCAAATTACCAGAAACGGTAATTAATCCCTTCAAAACCAGGCTGGCCATCATTTTGAACAACTCTTGGCCAACTCTTCCCTTGCAGTCAATTCCAGAGTTGGACTTTGAAACCCTCCTGGATTCAGTTCCTTTTGCTGATGCTCCAAAAATCATCATAGATGCTCCAGAGATTATGCTGGTTGCTCTGGATCATTTGTTCCTGGCTGGTTCAGACTTTCTCCCTGAGTTCCTCTTTTGACTCGGTCAATTCTACAAACCCGCTGTACTGGTTTCTGAGCTCTCAATCTGGAACAGCATACAGTTCGATCTCCCCTACACTGAACTCCAGGCCCAAGTCACTGAGGCTTTGACATTAGCGCTGAATTCCTTAGATCTGAATAACCTTCTGGATTAGGATACTGCTGCTTATGCTCTTTGCTTTGCTGGCCAAGTTCTTCGAAGTTGGTCAATGAAGCTTCCAGCCTCACCTGGCTTCCACTGGTCATTCAGCTTTAGTTTCCATGAAGCCTGTAGTCGCCATTTGCAGGATGCAATCCGCTCTCTGCAAGACTACCTTTTCTCCAGAGCTTCCCATCGCTACCTTCCACTGATGGCATTGATAGGGGGCATGATTTGGAAACCCCCATCGAGTATTACGTCTTTGTTGCTGGCCCACATGTCTAGTGTCCTTGATGAAGCCCGTCAGCAGGCGCTCAAGACAATCTTCTGGATCCAGTGCCTTATTGGGATTACTCAGGGTTATACGCCGATGCCTCTTTCTTTATTGCTACTTTTCTCCCCACTTTGGGGTTTTGCGATTGGCATCTTCCAACAATTCAATTTCCCTTCCCCTAGTCGCTTTTTCTCAGGGCTCAGAGTACCTTCAACAAACATGGTTTTGTGTAGGTCTCACCCTTGCAAGCATCCAATCACATATCGATTTTGATGGGCCATTTCTTCCTACCGCGATCCATCCTCCCTCCCCCAATAGGTGACATAGGCGGAATCATCCCTGTACTGAGGAAGATCAATAAAAATAAAAATTCTAAAAATATATCAGCTTTTTTATCTATGCATTCTTTTATTTAACTGAGGTAAGCTGACCAGGGGATGGACATTACCAAACTAAAAACTAAAATCATAATAAAAATAACAATTTAAACAAAACGCCCAAAATGGACAGATTGATTGAATCATACCTAAAAAAATATCCAACCAGGTGGGTAGCGAATACTTCTATCCCTCCATGGTGGATGGGGAGGGGGGATCGGGGGGCTCATCTTTGAACACATCCATCTCATTCCAGAGTAGGGTGCGTGTTAAGGCAGATACTAAGGGTGTGGGGGCATCAGCAGCATGGGGTTCAATATCCTTGATGACTGGAACTTCCGAATAGTTGCCAGCCATCATTATACCAATGATGTATTTGCCCAAAGTGTCTTCAGCTTTGAGGCGGGCATCTGGGAATTTAATGAACATGTCAATGTTGGTTTGGGTTATTTTTGCTTTTGGATTCCGTGCTACTATTATCACGTTCTGAATGGCCTCAGTAACGTTTTTGTGCAAGGTCTTCATGTTGATCTTACTTTGTGGAGTAAGATTGTTGGGTATGATGGGAGGTGGAATTCCTCCTGCGAGCGCAGCCACAGATTTGGCGGAAGCTTTGCAAAGTGGACAGCAATCTGGTTTGGCGACTGCTTCTACTGCAAGCTGGTAGTTGCTGTTGACCGAATTGGCGTTAGTTTGTGGGACATATTTTTGAGGTGGGAATCTGCATCCCATTCTGCGTTACAGAGCCGATTAAGTTGCAGTGTCAGTTCTTCAATGACATTACCTGATTCATCGATTTCATCTGATAATTCCCATGGATTTTGGTTAAATTGGATTGGGGAATCAGCGTATGGTTGAGGATTGGCTGAGTTTCTGGATTTTTTCTGGGATCAAACCTGGGTCCAATCCTGCGCTTGATTGGAAGAATCATGAGTGGCCCTGAGGCAAGGTGGATGTTAATTGGTGGCTGCAGGTGCAGCTGCAGCATCAGGTTTTGGAGGGGGGAAGGTAGGATTGTACCCCATGTCAGAGTTGGCGTGGGGTGGGTTGCGGATTTGTGGGCATTGGGCAAACTTTCAGCGTTGGCAAAAGTTTCTGAGTATAGGCATTTACATTTTAAGTAGTCAAACTCAAAATAGGATTGACAAATCGTCCGTCCACCCTCAACATGGGTCCAGAATGGATGGTCAGGGGCAGATGGGATGGTGGCACGAGGGGGAATTGCCAAAGAAATTTTAGTAAATTCAGGGCTGATTGTGGCATATGCCCAAGGCCCAGCGAGGCGTGTGGCCCCATTTGGGACCACAAATTGCAAGATGGGGTTGGCGCCGTAGGTTGCCAAACCTTCCATCAGCTCCTGGTGGAGCACCTCAGGGAGAAAGGTGGGTAGGCAAACCTGTGAATTGGACCACAAGGTGGTGTCTGCTGGGAGCCAGGTCTGAGTTGTTGGAAGGGGATATCTTTTGAAAACTAGTGGCACCATTGCCGCAGTGGCTGCATCAGCTTCACAGGGGAAGCTAAGATCAAAATACCCCTTATAAGGGCAGAAGTCAATAAAACAGGCTGGTATCATCACCGCCTGAGCCATTTTGATAATGGCTTGGTCATTGTAGGGGAAGAATTTCCCATATTTGACCCTAAGGCCAAAATGCATGTTGCTCTGGGGGAGCACCAGGGGGCAGTGGGGCACTGCTTGGGTTCAGGCGAGATGGGCATCGAGATCCTTGGGAGGAACAAATTGTCTAAGGGTTTGGAATGACTGGGTGGGCCAATCTGAGCGCGTTTTCCTGTCAGATGGAAAATGGAGGGGGGAGTTTTGCTGCTGCCCCATGCTGGGACAGTTGGCTGGGGATCTGACGACATTGGAGCAAGACTTCAGTGTGTGATTAAGTGTTTGTTTTTAATTTACCAAAATTAATTTTCTCAGAAAGTTACGCTGAGCGGATAGATTTATCTATGCATTTTTAAAAATCTTTTTTTCCAATATTTTTTATCAATTTTTTATCTTTATTCTTATTTTTTCCTATGGGACTTGACCTTATTTCAGTTCGGAGGTCCATCTTTTCCCCCAAACTTTGTCCTGGGTACTTTAACCTACCAGTTTTCCATGGTTCAGAGGTCCTTTTTTCGGACTTACCCATCTATATTGGTCCTGAGATCCCTCTTTTTTGGGCTTGACCTAATCATCAGGAATGACCAATTTTAGTGGTTTATCTGTCCTTTGGGAACTCTTTTATTTTTTTTTCCTCAATCCAACGCTTTAGATACTTAGCATGGACTCAATTTACAACTCTTCCATCCAAGAGATTCTTGATGAGTAAGCATTGGTCACCATCTTGGTGATTACTTCAAATGGACCTGACCACAATGCATCTAATTTGTTTCTTCATCCAAAACCATGCATATCGCAATAGGTGACTCTTTCCCCTATTTGATATTCTTCTAATGCCAGTCAGTTCTTGTCATCCATCAATTTCGCTCGTATCCTTTTCTTCAAGGTTGTATCAAATGCTTGCAATTGCATATTGATCAGGATACTTGTCAGTCGGTTCAAGTATTGTTCAGTACTCATCACTGATGTAGGTTCCACCATTGAATATAATATCAGCAGCAACGTGGCCTTCCTCTCATATAGTGATTCAAACGGCGTCTTTCCCATCGCCATATGGTGACTAATGTTATGGGCTAAAGTCACCAAACTCAGGTATGTTCTCAAAACGGAAGTTCTCCCTTTGACTAGCTTCCTCAGCATCACAGCCAGCGTCCCATTGACCCATTCTACCAGTCCGTTTGTCTCTAGCTGGTATGGTACTGACACAACTCCTTGGATCCCCATTATTTCATTTATCCTTGGGATCACATGAGACATGAAGTTGGTCCCATTATCACTCATTAGGACTTGTGGTCATCCATGTCAATATACTACTTGATCCAGGATCAACTTTGCGGTGATGGTAGCATCTACTTTTGTTAGGGTCCTCATCTCGACCCATCTTGTCAGATGGTTGATGGCAACTATAATGTACTTGACTACCCCTGTGATCATCATCAATGGTCCCATCACATCGATGTACACCATGTGCTAGGCAAATCCAGGTCATACCAGTCAGTATCCAGTTGTATTCTTGTGTGGTTTGTGCAGCTGGCACTCCACGCAACAAGCCAGATGATCCGCAACATTGTAGTTAATCAATTCCCAGTAATAATACTGGCGAATATGGTCAGTTGTTTTTCTCAGGCCTCCATGCCTGACAACCTTGTGAGCTGATTGCACTATTGCTGCTCTTTCCAATGGTTTCAGTAATAATAACCACTTCACATTGATCGTCTTGAATACTTGTCCATCCATAGTCTCAGTGTTTTCCATTGCTCTTTGAAGCGCACCTTGGATTTCTTGAGGCTCATCCTCAATTTTTCCTTCAACCATTCTCTGGAATAGTTCATCCACCTGCGGGTATACCAACTGGACCATTAGCAACTGCAATAAGCCATCCACATTCTGATGAGAAGCCCCTGTTCAGTGGACTACCTCATAATTGTAAGCCTGAAGCTTAAGTGCCTATTGGGCCAGTCGTCCTTCCTGTTCCCTTAGATCGTGAAGCCAATGCAGCGAAGAGTGGTCTATCATCACCTTAAATTGCATTCCGTGGACATACACCTGAAACTGCTTACATGCATAAATGACCAAAAGGCATTCACGCTCAGTTATGGTGTAGTTCCTATCAGTGGCTGAGAGTGTCCAGCTCACATATGCCACCGGATGCTCATCCCCAAGTTTGTCTACTTGGCTCAGTATGGCGCTGATCGCCATCAATGAAGCATCAGTTTAAATGGTAAAATCACGATCAAAAGTTGGATACTTCAGAATCAGGAAAATCTATCAAATACCGGTGTAACTCATTGTAGGAGTCCTGGGCCTCTTCATTCCATATGAATCCTTTTTTTGGATCCTTTAATAAATGAAATAAAGGCTCAGCTATTTGGGCGAAGTCCCAAATAACTTTTCTGTAGTATCCAACCATCCCAAGGAATACTTGGATGTCTCAGACACTTCTTGGTACAGCCATGTGCTCTATAGCTGCTATCTTCTGGGTTTGCGGCTGCAATTCACTTGAGTTGATCACAAATCCCAGGTATTCCAACTCTTTCTTGAAGAAGTGGCACTTCCTTGGCTTGATCTTCAGGTTAGCTGCGGACAGTCTTTTAAAAACTTCTTCCAAGTGGTGCAGGCGATCAGTAAACGTTCTACTGAACACATTGATGTCATCTAGATATACCAGGACGCATGAAAACTTCAGGTCGCTCAGTATAGCGTCTATGGCCCTCTGTAACGTTGCAGGCGCAAAGGCATAGACCCTGGGGCATCCTCGTCAGCTGGTATAACCCTTGTGCGGTAATAATCGCGCATTTTTCTTGGTTTTCTTCTGGCAAGTTGATCTGCCAGTATTCTGAGATCATATCTATCGCGGAGAAATACTTCGCTTCTCCTAATCAATCCAGCACATAGTCAATCCTCGGTAGGGGATACAAATCTTTCTTCATAATTTTGTTCAGCCTTCAGTAGTCAATCACCACCCAGTTCAATACACCCTTCTTCTTCACAATCAGAATCATACTCACCCAGGGACTTGAGGACAGAACTAGAAGCCAATGCTTCACTAGTTTGCTGATCTCATCCTCCACTACTGCTTTGGTGGCTTTCAATCTTTGGATTGGTCTCATACTTATTGGTAGATTTTCCCCGGTGTTGACCTTGTGAATTATGTCTTGTGCACATCCCAAATTGTGGTCATCCTGAGCGAACACTTCCCGATAATCTTGAATAATTTGAGCACCTCCTCCTGCTGGCCTTCTGGCAGATCAGCGAGCTTTTCTCTAAAACCAATAGGTTGATGTTTTCAGCTACCCTGGCTGGCAATCCCATTCCATCAAGAGACCCAAAATCATTAAATCGTCTCAATTTGGCCATTGGGATTAAATGAATAAATGCGATGATCTGATTCCTCTTGATCTTCAATGGTTTTTACTCAAATTCGCCAGGAGAACTCATATTTCTCCATCGCCTGGCATTATTATCCTGGGAGCCACCCATGGCTCCACTCTGGACTTCTTCCAGGGGCTTCCGACTTCTCCATAAAGCAGCTCAGGAATCTCCAAAGTCAACCCTGTGTCAACTATTATCTGCAATCCTCCCAGTATAGTCTTTTCCTTATTTATCCTTAATGGAATTCCCCGGTTTTCTAGAATTTCCGCCAGCATCTCTCATCACTTCCTACCAACTAATTGGTATCAAATCAGTACAATGCCGTCATTGTAAATCAGATTAATGAAGTTATTTTTCTGATTCAACATAGCTTCACCATCCTTCTGGTATACTAATGGTAACGTCTGACCCAGGATGGTCAACATATTATCCTCAAAGTTACATTTAACTCCGTGCTTCCGTAGGAACTCTGTTCCAATCAGAATATTGTAGTTTTGGTTCACCAAAATTATCGCTGAAGCAGATACCATCAACGACCCAAATTTTAGTGAAAGCGCACTATATGCTCCACAGGAAAAGGTGGTGTTTGGCCCAGCTGTTCTGTATTCTCTCTTGTGTCCAAGTCAAGGGAGCTCTTCAACCTCTTCACCAGCTTGGTTGACACAATATTGATGGGCGCTCCACTTTTGACAATTGCCCTCACCCTTACTTGATTCACTTGAATATCTATATATGTACACTCAGAGTATTGTAATATAGTATTTACTGAGTGAATGGCGGCGTTACAAGCCAAATCTAGGGTATGAATAATCTGCGCTGATAATTCAGGAAACAATTCCTTTATTGCACTGAGGGGGATCAACAGATTAGCCTCATCTAAATGGACATCTGATAACTCATCAGGATTCTTGGCAGTTCAAATCTTCTCCACCTGTTGTCAGGAATATGGCTGGGCAACTTCCTGAAATCTCAGGGACAGACTTCTTCGCCCCAGCTCTGGTCACATCATTTACATCCATGTTGACCACTTGGTATAGCTGATCCTGCTCACATCTATGAACAGATCACTAATGTCTTTTTCATTCATGATATCAGGAGGAACAGGTTTCTCTGTCACTCTAGACCACTCCTTGTCTAGGCAGAAGGCCCTTTTCCTGAATCTTTGGCAGCTGCTGTCTCCTTGGCCTGGACCACGTTAATCTGATCCTTCAGCTTTTTACAGTGTGCGGTAAAATGTCCTTTCCCGCCACACTGAAATCAGACCTTCTCTTTCTTGCTTAACTGTCTAAATTCTTCAGGCTTATTTCCCAGCACAGTTCAGTTGGTAGCATCTTTTGCTCCTTCTTTTCCCTTCGTGGATTTGTATTTTGGACTGAATTAGATTTGAAGCTTCTACTTGGGGCATCAAACGCGTTCCCAAAATTTTCAGGTTATCTACCATTTGCAAGGTAGTTATCTCCATTGCAAACATGGAAGACATCATTTGATACAAATCGCGATAGGGCTGAAGGGCTGCTTGCAAAGCTATATTTAGCATCAAAGTCATCTAATACTTTCACTCCGGCCAGGATCTGCGACTCCTGGTAAAATTGATCTGCAAAGCTAACAAGAGACTTGTCTTTATAAAATTGAATTCCCATAGATTCTTTCTTGCATTTCAACATGCTGGTTGGACTCCCAAACTCCTTAATTATGGCCGCCTTAGCCTCAGCTTATGACCAGCTGTCCCCCTCCAAGTGGGGTAACACTAGGTTCTGACAGTCAGTGTCCAGGAAGTTCATGACCATCAACGCCTTTTGATGATCCCTGTATCCATTCATAGTCATATCGAATAGTCATAAAAATGCTGGGGCATTATCCTGATGGAATATTGGCAATTTTGGTGTTGCTCTAAATTCCTCCGAGTCATTTCAGGCCGATTCTCTCAGTTTGGCTACTCAGCTAACTTATGGAGTGACTTCAGGCATCATCTCCAAAATGGCATTAAAGGCAGGCGGCATCTTTCTTGGGGTATTTGACTTCCCAAGTATTGTGCAAGAGGACTTCTCTCTTTGGCATCGCAAGCCATATCAGGCTCACAAGCACATCTGTGAGCTTTCAAGCCCTCCACTTCTTTGATCAATTCCTTGATAGCCACACCTAACTTTCTTAAATGAACGCGATCCGCTTCTCACTCCATTTTCAGGAGTAGGGCCTCCCAAACAAGATCTCCTTCTTTCTTCTTCAATGAGTTTACTTTGCCGAGCAACTCGTTTCTGAAGTTGGCTACATTTTCCACTCCTTCCTCTACCTTGATGACTCATTCTTTCAAGGCTGCGAACTCCCAATGGTCCACTGAGTTTAAAGCATTCTGATTCACAGTGGCAATCTCAGTCCACAGCTTGCGCATTTCTTCCTTATACGACATTATAATAGATTCTTTACTCAACTACCTCTTTAGTGAGCACCAACTTGTAAAAATTTACTCTAGTGTTGATTATCAGTTGTCAACCCAGTAACTTTTTACTGCACAGGTTTGATTTCCTCGTGCACTTTTTTGTGTTGTATAGAAGGTATTATTCAATAGCAGTAGGGAGACTATTACCCATAGTTGAGTTTGAACTATTTTTTTTGGCCCAACGCTTCGACCAGTATTTATGAATAAATACTCTGTAAGCTGTACTCATAGGGATTCATTCTATATATTCCTTTCCACCTGATCTTCAATAAGATACCCTGGTGACAGTCTCTCTTGACCCAACACATAGTCAGCAGATTCCCTGATTGTGGTTCCTTTGTCTCTAGATCCCCGCTCAGATCTTTCCTCTTCTCTCTGAGAGTCTTCCATTTATTGCCTTATTCAATAAAATCCTGAGATGAAATGACACAATAGAAGCTTATAATCTAACTATACACTGAATTGATAATATTACTGTAACTCTCAACTCTGTAAAGTACTGTAAAACACTGTTGGTAATAAAACTGCCTTTATTATAGTGAAGTCTAGGGAATCATATAGTAGGGGTCTTCAGCCGTCTAACCCTTGGTTGATACCTCCTCAATGAAACGGCAGCCATTGCCATTGAATCACCCTTCCTCATCTTGGCAGCGATGGTCTTCCCCATCCTGGCTAGGATTCCATCATTGGACATCCTCGAGACCTCAAAAAGAAAGAGTCAGAAAACATGTCCCTAACATTTTCCTCTCGATCCAATTGAACCAACCATAATTGGCTAGCAACCTGCTTAGGTAATGGGACTTATTATCCATTATGGCAGGTCACTTCACAAATTGATCAAATTGTTAGTTGCAGGTGGCATCACTCACCTTGCAACTCACTATACAATCCCAATCAGTCATTGATAAAACCTGACCAATCCCAATTGGTACACCTGATAGTTTATCACTATCAGATGCCCCTATTTCGTCAGCCACTCCGCCTGATGAGATCTTAGGTTCTCATCTGGATCGATCCTTGATGGATATGACCAGGTGAATATCCCAAATTCCCCCAAATGTAGTTCCTCCGAAACTCATGCTAACTGATTTCCAATTTACTTTGCCTTAGGGAAATTCTCCTAGCGACACCAGGTAATCTAGCAGGCTGGGAATATGGGCAAATATTCCAACACATGGGCTAAATCACCCAGGGTAACGAGAGGAACAGCTTTTGACTTCTTCCCTTCTTGGTTCAAAATTGGATTTCTTATCAATCTAGCTGCAAGGACTTTTCCCTGAGGCTTAAAGACCAGCTGTTAAATTAATGTGATGCTCAGGGTGTATATAGTAACCTCTTTTATCAAATGTTAGAATAATTAAAGTTTATAGATTTTAGAAAACATGTCAATTGTTTGATTTTCTGGCCATCCTAGGTTAGAATTAGTTGCTATACTTACCTTCCATACCATTAGTACCAAATTAGTAATATTGAAACTTTGGTTTCTGAATAGGGTTTCCATAAGTTAATGAATTAACCCTATAGTTGAGATTTTTCTCAACACAGGGTATAGGGCTTAGTTGAAAGCAGTAAATCATTCTTTGAAGAGGCTATTATAAGTCTAGGGGAGTGTCCCCTCTGCTTAGACTGGGCGGCGTTCTCATTCCTTACAAAAAAGGGTCCAAGAAGAGAATCTGTCCCACTCATCTCACAGGGCAATATTGCCCTTATGGTAGATGAGCAATGGGTGACAACTCTCCCTTTGAAGCTTCCACACCTGCCCGCAATTGCCTCCACTGAACTAGTATGACGAATTGAGGAAATTTGTATTGAAATCCTTAAATTTCAGCTTCCCCATGGGCCTAAAGGCTCTTAGGAAAGTTGATGGCAATAGCCCATGAAAGCAATTTTCAGAAGCCCTAAACTCTTGACAACAAAGCCCAATGGGCTTGCACATAAAATAAATAGAGAATCATGTGTCAAATTCTTTGAAAAACTCACCAAGGGTATCAGGCCATTTGGAAATGTTGCCATTGGTTTATAACCTGCCTCCAAAGCATTGGGGACAAAACCCGCTGGGAGTGTACCTTCCAAGAAGAATGTGTTGGGCGTCAAATCCTCAATTAAACTCGCCAATGGCATCAGTCCATTTGGAATTGTTATCATAAATTTGAAAAATTATTTCAAAAACATTGGGGACAAAGCCTATGGGCTTGTACCTTATCAGATGAACGTGTTTGATGTTGAATTTTGGTGGAACTCGCCAATGGCATTGGGACATTAATGAAAGTTGCCGCTAACCTAGATCCTCCCCTCAAAAATTATAATTATCATTTAACGCATCTTGCTTGGCTGATAAGATGCCAAAGAAACAGGGTGCGGATGGGTTGGGTATCCCAAACTCATTTCCAACCTCTTAGACCGCCCCTAAACGGGGATGGCCTTAAAGTTCCCATCACCCATTGGGTGAGATAACATTGTGCTAATTGTCAGAAATGTGGTGAACCCACAATTTGGGCATCTGAGGTCAAAATGACAGTGACTCAGCCTGCTGCTGACTCTTTTGAAGTCAGTTTGAATTGAATTCGTTTTTTCTCCCTTTTGCTCAAAGTTCACCAGGTTAGGTCAAATATTGAGGTCCCTGATCCCATGTTTTTAAGATTTTTCCCTAATTAATTTGTTTATTTAAGAAGTCATGATACACTGAGGAAATTTAAGGTCAATTTTCTCAATAACCATTCAAAAAAATCTCCCCAAGTTCCTAATATCCTGAACTAAAAAATTTCCTTACCAAACTCCTGATGGCACTAACAATGTGGCCTCTTGGTCCTCACAATGGCTGGTGTTGTGATTTTTGCCCATATTCCCAGCCTTCTTGATTACCAGGAATCTCTAGGGAATAATTCCCTAATGCGAGGTGAATTGGAAATTAGTTGACTCTGATTTTGGAGTAACTATGTTTGGGGTATTTTAGGATATTCGTTCTGTTGGATCTATCAGGGATTGATCTGGAAAAATACTTAAGAGCTTGTCAGGCGGAGTTGCTGACGAAATAGGGGCATCTGATAGTGATTGACTATCAGGTGTACCAATTGGGATCAATTTGGTTTCATCACTGACTGATTGGGAATGTAAGTAGAAAGCTGCAAGGCGAGTGATGCCGCCTGCAACAGGCAAATCAATTAGTTGGTTCATGACCTGCCTTAATGGGTAACAAGTCCCATTACCTAAGCAGGTCACTAGCCAAATATGGTTGGTTCACTTGTATCAAGAGGAATTTTATGGACACGTTTTCTGACTCTTTCCATTTTAGGTCTTGAGGATGTCCAATGACCAAATCTTAGCCAGTATGGGTAAGATCATTGCTTCTGAGACGAGGATGGGTGATTCAACAGCAACGGCGCCCATTTCATTGAATAGGTGTCAACCTAAGGTTGGATGACCAAATCCCCACTATATTTTTCCTAGAATTTACTTATAATAAAAAACATTTATATAGTTCTACAGTTAAAGAGTTATATAGTTTTCATCTGGTATATAGTTTGAGAAGTAAACTTTATCAGCTTTCAATTGTTCTATTCTTTCTCAAGGATATTATTGTTTTGTGAATAATTAAGAGACTCTTTAAGGAAAAGAGCAAGGATCTGATGGGGATCCATAGAAGAAGCAGAAATAAATCAGGGATTGCTGCCGACTGTGTGTCAAACTGGAGAAACTGTCACCAGGGAATCTCAGAGAAGATCATGTTGGACAGTATGAGGGAATGAATCCCTATTTTTGACATCTCAAGTATTTTGAGTGGGAATACTGGCTGAACGTTGGGCCAAGATCTAAAAATTCCATTCAACTATGGATAATAGTCGTCATAATATTATCAACTGATTATATCAACAATAATACCACGCATACTAATTGCACAAGAACCAAACCTATGCAAGTAATAAATCTATAGGGGTTATTAGCCAAATAATAACCAGAACAAAAAATCTTACATATGAGCAATACCAGTCATGATAGTAACTATAGCGCCTACCGCAGTCAACTGGGCGTATAGCGTAAGAAACTTCATGGAATTCAATCCAATTGTTGAGGTCTTCTGCCAGCAGGATTTCAGGATCCTGTGGGCTCATCTATCTCCACTTCAGGCAAGGATCCGCCCCCTTGCCTCCATTATTTTACCAAAGTCTCCTCTGGAGGGTCCCAAACTGGCAAATCAATAGTAAAACTCCCTGCACCAAGGCTCTCTGGGTCTGGAGTTGCATCATCCTGGTTTCTTGCCATGTTCCTTTTTACGCTCACAATTCACTGAAACTCAATTGTCACACATCTCCCCGTACACGCCAATGTCATCTTAGTGGCAATGCCTCTGGCAAACTGGCTTGCCTTTTGGATACTTTTGCATCCCAACTGGCAAGACAGCTTAAACTTTTATGCCATCTTCCTGCCATAATCGACCATCTATTTTTAACAGTCATCTCCGCCCTCCTTGTAGAGATAGGCACTGCAATGGTTACCCTTTATCAAATTAACGTGCAGTTGGTAGTTTTTCTCCTGCTGTTTGTTTGGTCAGTCATTAATTTTGTGTGCAGTGTTCAAAATGTTTTGGAGAAATTTCTCCATGGTAGCATGGCCACACTGGCCGTTACTCTTCCCTCAGCTCATATTTAAATAAGAAATCCAAATATTTCTTTCTGAAATGTTGCTAATCAGGACCTTGATTCCCTTGCTAAGGTGCAAATGCAATCCGCTGTTGCCATGAATAATGCTGATTCATTCACCAATGCCCAGAAAGGTGTTGCCTTTTTGGATGAAAATCTAGGCAAAGCCTGTCGGTAGCTGTGAGTACTTCTGCATTCTGTTACTCAAGCAGGTGATCCTACCTCACTTGTCACAGAAGCATTAGCAGCTCTAAAACCTCCTGTGCCACGTTCAGAACTTCTGTTACAATTGCTCTCTATGATCGCCAAAGCCCCTAGCATGGCTTCTTAGTAACAACCTTCTGTGAGCAAGCCCCAGCTCTTGAGCTTTCTATTGATATGCTCCAAGCAATTTTCAGATCTGCATTGGATTCTGCCTTCACTAAACACAAAGTTTGGTCCACCCCTATGGGGACAGTAAATCAAATAAGAAAAGTTGTAACATTCATTAAAGCCTCTCTCTGCCATAATCCCCACCCTCAAAAAGGTAACTACATGATTATGCCTGACATCACTCAGATCCTTATCTGGTTGTTAAATCAGTATTGGTACTGTTCCTGGGTCAGACGCTGCCCTTGCGCCCAGTTTGGATTCACCTGGTTTACCTGTTGATGAGTGTAAAAATTTACTTAAGGATTTATTATTGGTCATCAACCCAGTAACCTTTTTACTGCACAGGTTCGATTTCCTCATGCACTTTGCATTGTATAATATGTATTATCATAAATATGGCGGCTATCATCCGTAGTTGAGTTTGAATTATTATTAGGCCCAACGCTTCGGCCAGTACTTCTGACTAAATACTCTATAGGTTGTACTCATAGAGATTTGTTCCCTATGCCTGTCCACCTGATCTTCATCCAAATACCTTGGTGACAGTCTCTTTTGGCCCAACACACAGTCAGAAGCTATCTCTGATTTTTGGTTCCCTTCATCTCTAGATCCCCACTCAGATCTTTACTCTTCTTTCTGAGAGTCTTCCAATTTATTGCCTTCTGCAATAATATCCTTGAGATAGAACGTCACAATGGAAGCTGGTAGTTTAACTATACAAAATTGATAATACTACTGTAACTCTAAACTCTGTAAAGTACTGTAAAACACTGTTGGTAATAATACTGCCTTTATTATAGTGAATCCTAGGGAATTATATAGTAAGTGTGACGGTTGAGGTCTATCCTCAGCATCACATTGCCCTGATCTTTGGTAAGACAGGGCAGGCTGTGTCTGGATATATGGAGGAGGAGGGGGAGTTGGTCCTGACAGGGACGCCTAAGGGGCAGGAGCTTGAAGGAGGCCAAGGAGCCAGATGGGCGTCCAAGTCGAGGAAAAACGAGAATCAAGTAAAATGGGGAGTTTTGAGATTCGATTTAGATTTGAATCAATAATGGAATGGAACAGGTGCTTGGAAGTTTCGCGGTTCGTTTGGAATTCAAAATGGAACTGGTGGAGAACTGTTGAGGATTGGAACTGGCACGGAACCATCGAGTGAGGATTCCGCGATCCTGCTGTAAGGTTTACACCAAGCATCATTCAGATTAGCACCATAAGCTTGTGTTATATTTTATATTAGCTTGTAGCATGTGTATATAGGGAAGGAACTGGGAGCTGGAGGCTTCTCAGTTCTGTTTTCTATTGACTTGGCCAATATTAAATAAAAAAGAACTTAAAATTCATATATTTATACTTTGAGTTTAATTTTAAAATATTGCCTAACTGCAGCCATGTTTGGCTTGAAACAACAAGAATTGGACTTTGAGAGTGAGCTTGGGAGAGCTATTGCCTCCCTTTATACCTTGTCTTGGAGTCAAGGCATGCTGCTGGGGTTAAGTATATTTGCAACTGTCTTCCAGGGGGTGCTTGTCCAATCTTGTAGCGCGCGCACAAGGAGAGTAGTATCAGGAGCCCTGA
>JAKSZP010016157.1:0-85951 GCA_022478985.1 Massospora cicadina | reverse complement strand
CTCAATTTTTATTAATTTGTCATAAATTCTAAATCAATCGAAGCATCTTGAAGGCTTTAGTCTGATTGCAGTAGAGCAAAAATGTAGCAATGAACTGTTTTGCTGATCAATTTGACCAATGAAAAGTAACAAATTATCTAATCTAATCTAATTTTTAATCACTTGGGCCTTAATTTACATCCTTGGATCACACTTTCTGAACTGAAGTCTATAAAAACGCAACTCTAAAGTTTTTATCAAAATTCATTAAAAATCAAGCCGATACAATATTGTTTAGTTAAGGGCCAACCTAGGAGCTTTGTTAACGAGGAGCCCCGATGCTTTATTCCAATGCGACCTTAATCATAGCCCCGCGGTTTCTGAGATCGGTTTCAGTTTTAGATATTAAATGATTTTTGTTAAACCAACATAGGGGTGGATTTGATAAGAATTAATTATGCTATATCCAGTAGTTGAGGCTAAGTTTCGATTTGAATTTAAACAACGTACTTGAGATTATTTAGTTTTATCTTATAATTTCATTTCATTGTGATGCATTACTCCTTACTGGGTTTATTCATCGCTATATCATATATTACTGTTTGAAAATCTGGATTTGCTGATGATTCATGAGGTGAAATTTGTGCAGAGTTAGATGGCACAGAGTTGAGCTCAATGGCACTGCCTTCATTTGGCCACGAGCTATACTGGTGACCTCATTCCGGTATCTGTGCCTAATATTTAGTTTTTAATCAGTAAAAACTATTTTAAAAGGGTTACTAACTTATTATTACTTTTATTTATAAAAAAGATGATTATATAGTGGTAAGCATTAATCTACTAAAATAACACTTGTACTTTAAGTAATTTTCTTGCTACAGTTTATCTTAAAAAAGGTAACTGATTATCTAATAGTTAATTTTAATAGAGTATCTGTTTTTATTAACTAATCTTAATTTTAGCTTTATCAAAATGTTTTAAGAATTTATAGACCCTTATAATAGTTGTAAGTATAAAATTATATTATAAAAATTAATTATCAGAAGGATAGGGAAGTAGCACTTCATCAAATACAACATTCATAACACATCTCTGATGGCAAGTGTGGTCAAAGCAAACAATTATATCAGATACATTAGTAACTTATGCCAGGGCAGCATATAGCTGACATATGTGAATAGCTCATGAAGAAGATCTATACCAACATTTGAAAGAGATTGTCCCTGAGATTTGATAATAGCTATAGCAAATGCTAGATGGATATGAAGCTGCCAGCAATGAAGAGTAAAGCAAAATTTCTCAGAAGCAAAGACATCAATCATGGGGATAAGAAATTGACAATCAATTAATAGCCCAGAAGGAATTATACCCCTAATAATATTTTACTTAAGCTTATCAACAATGATTACTGTTCCATTAAAAATCCTCTGGGTAGGATAGAGATTACATAAAAGTATAATTGACACACCAACTTTAACTTCAAAGCAAGATTGAGGAAGAGAACTTGAGTCACATGAGTTTATCCATTCTACAGGTATAAGCTCATCAGTACCACTTTCACCAGGATTGGCTGTATCATTAGAGTAGCAAAAGTGGTTCTGGCCAGGACAGACATGTAAAAAATTTATTATATAATTTTGCTTGCAGATTAGTTGTCATTAAAATTGCATGCCATGGAAAAATGGTGAAGCTCTATGCAATATAATCTGATGGATTTTATTATGAGGGTGAACAAACTTAATGAATGGCTGCTGATGCTGTACTTGGTGAATCTTATGGTAAAGAATTATGGGACCATGATTTTGACTATAACTAAGAGATTGTAACCAAGCACTATACTCTCTATTTTCAGGTTGGTCTGTCATATGCATATTTTTAGTGAGAAAAAGAATTTTAATTCAGGCCATAAACTAAGTTTTTATATACATGAATTTATAATTTTACAAGTCCCCATGACATGTAATGGGTAGAATCTGCTGATAAGCACCACCAAAAACTAAAGGAAGCCCACCAAAAATAAAATTAGAGGTGCTTATATCTTGGAGAGAGTGATTAACAGCCATAACAATTGCCTATGCTATATTGGTGCCTCATCCCAGATAATTAGTCTAGCTTCACAGAGTTGGGAAGCAAGATCCAATTGAGCTGAAATACTACATACCGGATCATCAGTCAAGGTGAGAGAACCTGGAAGGTAAAGTGTGCTGTATACTTATTAGGAAGTAAAGTGGCTGCAGTTCCTGTTAAAGCAGCATAAAGTATAGTATCACCCCTTTCTCTATAGTAAGCTGCCAAAGCTTTATAAAGGAATGTTTTCATGTACCTCCAGTATCTTGAAGGAAAAAAATGAGCATGTTGTGGATCAACTTGAACCTGATGTACAAATATTCAAATGCCATAGATTTCCCAGAGTTTAACTGACTTCTTAATAATATAGCGTTTTGCAATCTTAAGGGTGATCTTGAACTACTATAGGCTCACTTTCAAGGGAGGGTGCATGGCTCAATTCAGGAATTTGAATTGCTTCTTTTTGAGAAGCATCTGATAACCCATTAAATATACTTTTAGATGGTACAGCAGAGACTTGTGATATCTCAATCCTAATTAAGGAGATAATATAAAATATTAAATTTGAGATAATGTCCTCCCAAAATGGGATAGCTCCCATGAGAGCAAATATAAACCACACTCATAATGTAGATATTCAAGTTGAGCAGGGATATTTTGAATATAATAGATGCAGCATATACTATCATCACTTAATTTATGACATATATGATTCCATAGGTCAAAAGGATTTGTAACATTGCTAGATGTTTAAGCAATAACAAATAAATGCCATTGCTGAGACCCAAAATGAACCATTTATGCTTCATCAAATGTATCAAATTAATATTGATCATTATTAAGTAGACCTTAAGCCTCACATGCTTCACGGTTTATATTGTGGACTATAGTAGCATTATCTCTAAAGGTAGTACACAACTTTTTCCAGCTTCTACAACCTGTTTGTACATTTGGAAGGAGACAGCTATAGAAGTTATTAAACTGGTTAGGGTAGAGCAAAGTACATACATCAAATTACAGTACCAGTTTTAAGTGAAGTCCAGATATGTCATTGAGAATTAAACAAAGTATTGATGAAACTTCCTATATGTAAAATGAAGCCTATCACCATATACATAGTTGCGTTTATACCATGCTGTTATCATAGTATCTCAGTGGTATTAAATTAAATAAAAGTATTAGTATATGCCTTTTATTATTCACTCTTCATATAAGCATGAACTTAAAGATGGTAAAAAGAAGGTGAGATCAAAGGATGGGCAAAACCATTAACTCTTGGATAGCCTTTGGGGAAGAAAGATATTGAGCATAAATATTGGTGAAGTTTGCTATGAGGAAGCATCAGGATGATTTATCACAATTACAGCAGGGTCATCCTCACCAAAACCTTAAGTTTTTGTATATTAACCTTTGAGTAGATGTTTTAAAAAAAACTTGGTAACAATCCTAGAAACACAGATCTTAACATTTATGTAGCCTTATATTTCCATGTTAGATATGGAAAGTAAGGTACCACTAAGCTGGCAATCTGGCGACCATAAAATTTATAGGAAGATTATGGAGAAGCTAAACCTGAATGGCAAAGATAGTTAGGTATCTATCTGCTGGTACAGATGTTTTATTTTAATAGGATTTTGGATGCCCAGATTTACATCAATGTACCCCACTGATGAAGTCCATACAATGAGAACTTTTATTTTCTAACCCACAAGGACCATGAATCATGCAATTATGTACAATATCATTTTAGCTCTAGATAAATCCCATCATGGCAAGAATCTGGAATTTCTGCCCATATAAGCTCATCATTATTAATTGAAGGAAATGTTTATGAGCTTTCGCTCAGACAACACAATGGTAATAAGGCATACCACGCTTTTAGTATTCTATTACTGGTGTATGCCCTTGTTAATCTCCAAAGCAACCACAATTATATCGTTAATAAAATATTTGATCTTTAACACAAAGACCCATACGATTACACCTGGACAGTTTGTTGCAGTTTGATTATCAACAAGTTCATTTTTGATTTTAATCTAATCAGAATTGGCCAAAAAGTTGATGAAAAAGTTAGTTGGCTCAGATAGCATACTATAGCCATTACTTCCTGATGAAGCTCATTCATGTACCATCTGGAAATAACATGGCTATAGGGTAAAAGATAATGCTGACTAACAGATTGGACACTAAAATCTGCAACATCACTTAACATAGAATCCTGAAGCCCATTATACGTCTCAGTGCAAAACAAAGGCTAATTATTCTCTAGCCAGCCAAAGTTTTAATAACTCAACTGAAGCCCAACAATTTATAACAAATTGTTAAAAATGACGACGGGCTCTAAATAAGGTTATGGATCCAGTTAGTCAAGTAAAGATATGATAATAATAATATTCATGTTCTGAAAGCAGTTTATGTGAGGGCTCACTATTTATATTAAACTTTGTCAGCCCATGGTGAAAATGTATATACCATAAGGAAATAAAAGTACATAGTGAAACGGGATATACATAGCATGTGTACAATTTATACAGTTTAGAGTGTTATCATGGCTAAAGAGAACAACATCAAGGCGATCATGTAAATCAACATGCGATCTACTGGAGCCTGAGGAAAGAATATTGTGACGGTTGAGGTCTATCCTCAGCATCACATTGCCCTGATCTTTGGTAAGACAGGGCAGGCTGTGTCTTTATGTATGGAGGAGGAGGGGGCATTGGTTCTGGCAAGGACGCCTAAGGGGCCAGAGCTTGGAGTAGGCCAAGGAGCAAGATTGGCGTCCAAGTCAGAACAAAACGGAAAATGAGTAAAATGGGTAGTTTTGAGATTCGATTTGGATTCAAATTGAGAATGGAATGAAATGGGTGCTTGGGAGTTTCGCGGTTTGATTGGGATTCGAAATGGAACTGGCGCGGAACCGTTGAGGATCAGAACTGGCACAAAACCATTGAGTAAGGATTCCGCGATCCTGCTGTAAAGTTTACACCAAACATCATTCAAGCTGGCACCATAAGCTTATATTATATTTTATTTTAGCTTTTAACATGTGTATATAGGGAAGGAACTGGGAGCTGGAGGCTTCTCAGTTCTGTTTTCTATCAACTTGGCCTAATATTAAATAAAAGAACCTAAAATTCATATATTTATAATTTGGGTTTATTTTAAAGTTATTGCCTAACTGCAGCCATGTTTGGCTTAAATCAACAAGAATTGGACTTTAAGAGTGAGCTTGGGAGGGCTATTGCCTCCCTCTATACCTTGTCTTGGAGTCAAGGCATGTTGCTGGGGTTAAGTATACTTGCAACTGTCTTCCAGGGGGTGCTTGTCCAATCTTGTAGCACGCGCACCAGGAGAGTAGTATCAGGAGTCCTGTCAGCCCTATGGTCTTTAACATGGATCCTGTTACCCAACTCATTCGTGGCTCATTGGAAGGAGCCAGTGCGTTACATTAAACAGAACTCATTTACTTTCCTGTCGTTGTGGTGGCAAGCAAAAGAGGTTCCAGAAGAAGTTGTGTTTCCAAAGTGGTATAACCATACTGCAACACTCTTGATGGTGATATTCTCCACCGCCTTTTTGCTTCATGAATTATACCAGGTTTTAGAGTGTGTGTCCCGGGATGGTGGGAAAGTGGTAGGGCCTGGGAAGGACAAATGAAGAATTCCCACGGTTTTAAAATCGGAAGACTTGGAACTGATCCACCAGACGTTTAGCCGGGTTCAGTTTCAAGGACGTTTGACAAAGGCAGCGGGTGGAGAGGATTCGTTTGCCTTGTAGTTAAGTCAGGTTCTGCTGGCACTTCCAGTAAAGCAGTCAAACTGGGTGTGAGAACTTTTAGAAGAGCAGTCAGGGTTACCCGTATCAGTGGAGGAATGTCTGGATTGGATTGACCGTGCAGCATGTCCAGATGAGGCGCAGGATTCGGCCTGGGCGGCGTTACTGCAGTGTGGTCAAGGGAAGAAGTCAGTGGAGGAGTATGGCCAGAAGTTCCGCGCATTGGCAAGAGCAGCAAAGGCACCTGAGTCTCAGCTTCCGCGCATGTTTTGCCAAAACTTGCAAGCTGATTTATTATTGGCAATGGCGGCGGTGAAACCTGCAGCGACGTTGGAGGAAGAGGTGGGTTTTGCCTTGCAGGTAGAGCGACAGTTGAGTTTGGTACGGGCCTGTCAGGAATTTGTGCGACCCCCAGGGGGATTCCAAGGCCAGAGTGGTGGAAGAAGGGCAGGTTCAGAGGCCATACATGGTTCTAAGGGGTTTAGCTATGTGGAGGAAGGGAAGAAGAGTCAAGGAAATCCTGAGGGTATGGTTGAGGTGTGGGAGACAGGGATTCCCATCGAGATTACCGCTCAGGATCCTGAGGCTCAGAATAAGAAGGCTCCTTATAATTTTTGCAAGAAGCCAGTGAATCCGGTGCCTCAAAAATAAACCGCTTACTTCATCTTATCCTTATCTGATTTTGCCCGTCAATGTGCTTGTGGGGGATGAAGGAAGGGATTGCGGTGAAGTTCTAGCTTTGATTGACACCGGAGCTGGGGAAAATTATGTTGAGGAGAAGTGGGCAAGAAGCCATGGATTGTCATTAAAGAAGGATGGATGGGTGACGTTGGCAGACGCCTCCAAAAAAACGGCGGTATGGCGAATGCAGGCCAAGGTCCTGTTGAGGCAAGGCCCGGAGGTATTCAGGGAGGAGTTTCACGCCATAGCTCACCTGCCACATTCGGTGGTGCTGGGGATGAGATGGTGGCACCATTTCTGCCCACAGTTTGATATGAAGAGAGAGAGGGTTCTGTTGTCACCTAGAGGTCAGGGGACGTGTGAATGGACGTTTCAGTACCAAGGTTCATTGGTGAAGCACATGGGTGGAATCACCTCAAGTGTGCCAGTGGAAGGATTGCCGAGGGAGTATCAGGATTTTGTGGAGGTGTTTGAGCCTAAAGGTGATGCGCCTTTTTCGCCTACAGGGGATTTTGCATTTGGATTCTGGTTCAAGGAAGGCTCTGAGTTACCAAAGGGCTGTCCAGTCTATCCGTTGAATCCGCGGGCCTGAGAGGCATTGGAGGATTATGTCCATAAGATGCTGGATATGGGTTTGATTGTGCCTTCCAAGTCGCCGGTGGTTTCGCCAGTCCTGTTGGTTCCCAAGTCAGGGGGGAGTTACGTCCTTGTGTTGATTTCCGACGCCTTAATGAGGTGACAGAACCTGACCCCTATCCAATGCCACTTATGGAGAACATTCTGCCCATGATCTACGGGTGTGGGGTGTTCACCAAATTGGATTTGGTGGACGCTTTTTAATCAAATTCCTGTTATCCCTGAGCACCAGCGGTATACAGCATTCAAATATCATCTGGGAAACTTCGAGTACAGGGTTATGCCATTTGGGCTACGCAATGCCCCTGCAGTTTTCCAGCGCATGATTGATCATGTATTGGGGGACTTAGTGGGTAGGTGTTGTGTTGCTTATATGGATGACATCCTGGTGTTTTCCAGATCGGCACAGGACCATGTGAGGGATGTGAGAGGTGTGTTGGAGGTGGTTAGGAACGCGGGCTTGAAGTTGAAGCCATCCAAGTGCGAGTTCAATAAGGAATCGGTGTCCTTCCTAGGGAACGTGGTCCTCCAAGAAGGGATAGCGATCTGTCCTGATAAGTTGCGGGCGGTGCGGGAATGGAAGGCTCCTGGGAATAGGACTGAAGTGCGAAGCTTTTTGGGGGTGGTGAATTTCGTGCAGAGGTTTTCTAGGGATCTGGCCCAATGGGCTGTGCCGTTGACAAGACTGACGGGAAATGTGCCATTCGTTTGGGGGGAGGCTGAGGAGAGGGCATTTCAGCAAGTGAAGACGAGTCTGCTGACAGCCCCAGTTCTGGCACACCCTGACCCAAACAAACCATTCGTGGTAGAGACTGATGCGTCAAATTTTGCACTTGGAGCCGTGTTGTTGCAGGAGGGTAAGGATGGGGTTGAACATCCTGTCTGTTACTTCAGTCAGAAGATGGCACCAGCTGAAACCAACTACCCAGTTTACGATAAGGAACTTTTGGCAATAGTTGCAGCTTTAGGGGAGTGGCAACACCACCTATTGTATGCAGGCACCCGGTTGTCATCTGAATGGACCATCGAGCCTTAGAATACTATAAGTCCCCACGCCTGATGAACCAGAGGCAGGCCTGGTGGCACTTAGAGTTGGTTTAATATGACCTGCGGATTGAATACAAGCTGGGAAAACAAAATATCTTGCCAGATTTATTGAGCCGTGATTCTGGACTGGTGTTTTCTGATGAGGAGTTGAGGAAGTTCAATACAGCCACAATGTTGCCACAGAACCTGTTTGCAACGATACAGGGCTGGAGAGAAGGAATGGCAGGAAGAATCCGGACTGCACAGCAAAGATGTGAGCTGGGCCAACGGATAAGAGAAGAGACAGGAGAAGGTGAGGCAAGCAGGGGGCATGCGGGATTCTCAGTTCAGGGTGGTATCATACGCCATGAGGGAAGGATTTGGGTCCCTGTGAAGAGTCTGCAACAAGAGGTAATGGCAGCTAATCACGACCATCCTCTGGCAGGTCATCCCGGTTAAGAGAAGATGTTAGAACTTGTCCGCCATCACTATTTGTGGAGAGGTGTGGGTGCAGCGGTGTGGAAGTATGTTTAGCGTTGTGTGGTTTGCGCTAGGGCAAAGGCCCAATGGGTGGCACCAGGGGGGAAATTGAAGCCGCTTCAAATTCCTGCTAGGCCATGGTCCTCAGTGAGTGTGGACTTCATCACAGGACTGCCCAAGTCACAGGGGATGGATGCCTTGATGGTGGTGGTGGATCACCTGACTAAATATGCAGAGTTTTTCCCTTGTTGGTCAACTATTTCTGCAAAGGTGGCAGGTCAGATTTTTGTAAATGAGGTTTTCTCCAGACATGGGGTGCCTGAGGAGATTGTGTCAGATCGTGGTCCGCAATTTACATCTAAATTTTGGCTCCACATGTTGGGGAATCTAAAGATCAAGGCTTGCCATTCGTCAGCATACCATCCTCAGTCAGACGGCCAAACTGAGAGAGTAAATCAGATATTAGAGCAATATTTGAGGTGCTATGTCTCAGGGCGGCAGGATGACTGGGTATATTGGGTGAAGCTGGCTCAATTTGCTTATAACAATCATAAGCATTCATCCACCGGGTATGACCCCATTTTTTGAAAATCACGGACAACACCCAGAGGGTATGGAGCCCAGTGAGCAAGGTTGGAATCCAGCAGCAGATGAGTTGTCGCGAGATACCTGGGACACCCTGGAGCTCCTGAAGAAGAATTTGGTGGTGGCGGTCGCAGCTCAGAAGAGGAAGGCGGACCAGCATAGATCTGAAGGTAGAGCTTTCAAGAGAGGTGATTGGGTCTTGGTGAATGCTCAGAACTATGCCTTGCCTGTAAGGAGCTGGAAATTGGGGCCAGTGGCGTTGGGCCCATATCAGGTAGTGAGGGCGGTGAACGAGGTGGCATTTGAGCTGAAGCTCCCAGAAGGGTCAAGAGCCCATCCGGTGTTGCATGTATCGCAGCTCAAGCCATTCTTTGGCCAGCCACCTGAAAGGGTTTCTCCTTTATTTCCAGCTGGAGGAGGAGCTGAAGAGTATGAAGTTGAGGAGATTCTTGACACCAAAGTGGTGCGAGGATGTCGTTCATTCTTGGTATGTTGGGTGGGTCATCCTATTGAGGAGTCCACATGGCAGTCAGCTAGGGATTGTGCCTGATGTCCTGAGAAAATCCAAGAGTTCTTCCTGTCTAGGGGGGTGATGTGATGGTTGAGGTCTATCCTCAGCATCACATTGCCCTGATCTTTGGTAAGACAGGGCAGGCTGTGTCTGTATGTATGGAGGAGGAGGGGGCGCTGGTTCTGGCAAGGATGCCTAAGGGGCCGGAGCTTGGAGTAGGCCAAGGAGTAAGATGGGCATCCAAGTCGGAACAAAACGGAAAACGAGTAAAATGGGTAGTTTTGAGATTCGATTTGGATTTGAATTGAGAATGGAATGAAATGGGTGCTTGGGAGTTTCGCGGTTTGATTGGGATTCGAAATGGAACTGGCGCGGAACCGTTGAGGATTGGAACTGGCATGAAACCATTGAGTAAGGATTCCGCGATCCTGCTGTAAAGTTTACACCAAACATCATTCAAGCTGGCACCATAAGCTTATATATATTTTATTTTAGCTTTTAACATGTGCATAAAGGGAAGGAACTGGGAGCTGGAGGCTCCTCAGTTCTGTTTTCTATCAACTTGGCCTAATATTAAATAAAAGAACCTAAAATTCATATATTTATAATTTGGGTTTATTATAAAGTTGTTGCCTAACTGCAGCCATGTTTGGCTTAAATCAACAAGAATTGGACTTTGAGAGTGAGCTTGGGAGGGCTATTGCCTCCCTCTATACCTTGTCTTGGAGTCAAGGCATGTTGCTGGGGTTAAGTATACTTGCAACTGTCTTCCAGGGGGTGCTTGTCCAATCTTGTAGCACGCGCACCAGGAGAGTAGTATCAGGAGTCCTGTCAGCCCTATGGTCTTTAACATGGATCCTGTTGCCCAACTCATTCGTGGCTCATTGGAAGGAGCCAGTGCGTTACAAGTATAGCAACCTCATCATTTTGAGGAAGGTTGTGTACCCATCAATCAGTTCTTGTTTCTGTTACCAATTTCAAATCTAGCCAAAGATATGCAAGGTACTCAGGATGTTGAGCTGAAAAATCATCAATTCTCTAATTAAGAGTGATAAAGATTTATATATGGATTAAGTAAATGAAGCATAGTTTCAAGATCAAACATCAATGGTTGCATCCAATTTCATATTCCATCTCATATGGTATTCATGCGCCTCCTGAGGGTCATATAAATATAGCTTTGAATACTCAGGTTAAAAAGGTATATAGGGATGAAGGGACCATGCATATGGTATAGCATAGTATAAATTTTAAAGGGAAAATTGCGCATCTTGACCTAAAAGGGCATCAGTCTCAGCAACATATGAAAAGAAAGCAAGGGAAGCATTATAAAATTATGGGTAAGAAGATCTTTTTGATATCTGGCTACCACTATTATATAATTGTTGCAAAAAGTGTGGAGGTTGAGAGACTGGTTTAAATTGGATATGTAACAGTCAGAAAATCCCAGTTATGGCCGCCATAAAATAAATTATGCTTTGACACACCAACATCAACAAAGCAGACCAACGTTGAGTAGGGACAGGTTTAACACTCACAGCGCCAAAATATCCTACATCAAGTTGCTTATGCAAAACTGATCTGTGGTTGGTCTGACCCATCCACGCAATAACTTCTCAAAGCGGATGCCAAAAAAGACCATAAGTTAAGTAGGTAAGCAAACCCAAAACAACCTTTATTTTCATTTAGGAAATAAAAAGGGTCCTGCCAAACAGAGCTTGTCTAAGGGAGCAACTGACAATGTTCCTCATGAGGGAAAGATAAAGCAAAATTACAAAGTGAGCTTTAAAATTGATTGTGGCGCCTTTTTATGGCTGCCCTTCAGGGGCCTCAACCAAATCATTGATTAGGCTCATACAAGCCTAATCTACAATTTTGGTAAGGCACAACCCAGAACCTAAAAATGATAAAACTATAACTTTTAAAATAAACAATTTGACTCATATTTAGAAAATCCAAACCTGAGTTGAAATATAACAATTTAGATGAACTCAGTTTGTTAAATTACCCCCACTAGGGAAGGACCCCTCAATGGGGAGGGTCCCACAGTGGGAGGCCGCCACCATGAAGGCTTCCTGGGGAATGTTATCTTGAACCTAGGAAAATCAGCCCAGAGAAATTCTGGGCCCCTCATGAGAAAATATATAAATGGCAAGGGCTAACCAGGACTGGGCTGCAAGAATCAGCCACCCAGCATGAGGATGCATGCCAAGAACTTGGCTATGTTGCACACCCTCCTAGGCTCCTGTTGGCGATGTTCTTCCTATCCTGACCAGGAAGGCTTTTCTCCAACAGAAGCGTGAGAGGGGCTCATGGTCCAGCGTGTCTGGACAGTCATCTCCTTTACTGGAAGACTGTCCATTGGTGAGGGAGCCCTGCTGGGACAGGTCCCCTTAGTGATAACCAAATTCCTGGTGAGTGGGAGGCCTCACTGGGATTTTTAGCTGACAGTCACTTTGAGTCCAGGGTTGGCCACCAGTCACTGGCTCCCACTGGTTCTGTTTCCATGACAACTGGGACCAAGTGACCACTGAGGTCAGCAGAACTGGGTATTGGTGGCGTGAAGCGCACATTTGACTTCAGAATTTTGTAACAGTCAGAAAACCCCAGTTCTGACTACCATAAAATAAATGATTCTTTGGCAATCTGGAAGCACCAGAGCAGACCAACGTTGAGTAGGGGACAGTTTTAGTGCACTGAAAGCGCCAAAATATCCCTACATCAAGTTGGTTATGCTAAACTGATTTGTAGTTGGTCCAACCCAACCATGCAAAAACTTCTCAAATCAAGATGCCCAAAAAAGATCATAAGGTAAGCGAGGTAAGAAAACCCCAAACAAATTTTATCTTTCATTAAGGAAATAAAAAGGGTCCTGACAAACAGAGCTTGTCTGAGGGAGCAACTGACAATGCTCCTCAGGAAGGAAAGCTAAAGCAAAATTCTGAATTTGAGCTTTGAAATTGTTGGTGGCACCTTTTTATGGCTGCCCTTCAGGGGCCTCACCCAAATCACTGATTAGGCTCATACAAGCCCAATTTAATAATTTGGGTGAGGCACAACCCAGCACCCAAAACTGATCAAATTAACATCTTTTTAATTAAAATAATTTGACTCAGATTTGAAAAATCCAAACCTGAGTCAAAATTTAATAATCAAGACAAACTCAGTTTGTTACAAGATGCACCCATTTTCACAGCAACGGTTAAATAATAGGTACTGTGGTGATATACCAACTGCCATTTACCTTCACAAGCCCAATGTATTGCATGGCATTTTTTACACTGCTGATCCATGTATCCAAAAATAAGTGGAACCCAGATAGCCCAATTACAAAAACAACCATAAGGGTTAGATACAGGGTCTCTTGCCTTCTTTCTGTTTGAGTATCACTTAAATCTAGATTAGCTCTACTTTTTATACATGAGGTCTGATATAACTCATAGCCTTAATCTTTTGTTTAATTTGATGACATCCAAGGAATCAAAAAGTATTTGAACTAACTTTCCTTTCACCCTGGAATTGGTCTGCTCCAAAATAAAGCAAACAATTTTTAAAAATAATCAATGAAGGGCTTTCTACTATAGGGGTAGGTATAAAAAAGGTCTATTTATTGCAATTATAAATGGGTAGCTACTGGATATGAAGTCACAGCTGCTACCTGTGCAGGTACATGTACAATTAAGACTGATGGTACTAAATTAAATTCTTGAGATGCTATTCATATAGGTAATTGTGGGATAGAAGAAGTTACTTGAGGAAGTGGGTGCACAAATTTGGATTAAGGATCTAATGGACCTAATTGAAGAGATATAGGTAAAGGTAAATTTGGTATTGGTAAGTGAGCAGATTGTAACATTGATGAGGGAACACTAGGTACATGTTCTAGTAGTTCACTCATTTCAATATAAGGTTAAATTGGAACATAAGGCTGTGGATGAGGCTGGGCAGCCCTTTGAGCTTCAGAGTTCCAATGATCATGTGAACAAAGGTAGTTCTGTCTGGAATATGCTCTAGCATCTCACTCATCTTAATACTTGGCCTAGATGCAACAAAAGCTGATTGTTGAATGATTGACTGACCCTGAATCATTGGGTAGCTTTGATATAAGAAATGAAATATTAGCTTACGTCTAATTTATTATATCTTATGATGAACATATCAATTATTAAGAACCAAAAATATTCCAAGTACAAATGAAACTTAGGATTTGCAGCCTAGAAGTTCAGCTTATTCAAATTCAACTTAATGACCAAAGAATGGGGCTTTATTGGTGTCAGAATTGCAGATGACTACATAGTCCAACCCTTTGATCAAATATGAGATTTGACTAGGTTATAATTGTAGAGGGTTGGCAATAGTGGCCAACTGATGAGAATATTGTTGTGTGGAATCCCCAATGATATTAGAAGTCACCGACTATGAATTATTGTCAGGAATCATCCCCAATGATATTTTAGGCTGCTGACAGATGATAATTTTTTTCAGGCATCATCCTCAATGAGATTAAGCAATAATTTAATATTTAGATAATCCCCAATAGTCAAATTATAGGGAATTATTCAGAGCAGAATGGATTGGAGTCATCAGAAACTACCAAAATGTTCAAATGCTGGAGGAAGAGTGGAATCGTCATTGGCTAGAACAATCAGTTTCGTGTAACTAATACCAATTTTTGGTCCGCCAAATGCCCGAGGATTACGCTGCCTAAAAAACCCAAGGCAACAGTACCCAACGAGATTCAGTGCCTAACATTAAGGGTCAAAACCAGTATAGGAGCACAAATATTCTCATCAGACAGCTGAAAAGTTGTGTGCTGATTCTAACTATAAAAATCCTAAATAATTCCTTAATAAAGTTATATTCAATTTGATATTAACTTAGTTTTTTAACATTGGTTGTTTAACATTACTCTTAAGAGAAGAGTGCAAGGATCAGATATCCTTAGGTTGGCAATATCAAAATCTCCGCTTGGCTCTGCAAGAAGGGAATAGGGAAAGTGTTTCCTACCAGATCAAAATATCTTCAAGAGGAAGAAGCACCTGTCTAGCGTTGTACAATACTCTCAATGTGGCTTTTGGGCAATCAACTTAATAATAGTCTTCATACTATTATTGCCCCAGTCTATCAACAACATTCAAATAATCAACGCCAGGATCCATGAATCTGTGCAGTTGAAATTCAGGGCTAAAAGCGAGCAACTAAGCCCAAGATTTCAACATTGTTGCTCACTACAGGGGGTAGTTGAGTTGTCAAAAGCCATTTTAAAATTTTGATGTCTTTCAAGGAAGATTTTTGAAAGCTCTGGGCGGAACTACAGACCATCAATGATAATGTGCTCAGTTTGGATTCTCAGGCTGATGTTAGTACATTGGAGGAGCATATCAATAAGATGGAGGAAACGCTCGAACAACTAGGAATAGTTAATAATGACCTATGTGGAAAAGTTGCCTCTTTAAAGCAAAAAGAGGGAAAACTCATCAAGAAAATTTTATTTTAGAAAATTGAATGGGAAGCGGATTGAGAACGCATCTGATGGTTTCATGAAGAGATGGCAAAAATGACCAAGCATATAGAGGAGTTGGAGAAACACCAATGTGATTGTGAACAATTCAAGGCAAATGATGTCAAAGCAAAGGAATGTGAAACGCCAAGCAATAATACCTCTCCACCCTGAAAAATTCCTAAATCATTTGCTGGTGTGTCAGAAATGACTCCCAAAGTCACTCCTATGGCTTCTCAAGTGGGCAGGTTGGGATCTCCTATGAGCAGAACAACTGAGGAATTTTTTAATATGCCAAAATTGCCCACATTTCACTGGGATAACGCCTCGGCATTCTTCTGCTTATTTGAGATGACCATGTTCAGCTATGTGGACCAACAAAAAGCAGTAACCGTAATGAACTGCCTTAGCACAGACTGCCAAAATCTGGTGCTTTCTCACCTCAATGGGGTCAATTGGTCATACGCGTAAGCCAAAGCCACCATTATTTTGGAGTTCAGAAGCCCTACTTGGATGGCGAATCATAAACAAGAGTTCATGGGTATTCAATTCCTCAAAGATGAGACTCTGGCTCTCTTTGCCGATAATTTTTACCAAGGAAGCTCAGATCTTGGCAAGAGCGAATGTTTTAAGTAACTTTGACACCTGCATAGCCATGCATTTGGCACTTTGGACCTACTGAGACTTGCATCAGATTATGGTGGTGGCACTAGTGACTGAAACAATGACCTCTCATATGGTAGACCATTTGAAGATGCTTGGAGCCATGTTTGATGCTCCCAATCATACTTTTAAAGCAAATTAAACGAAGGCCCATTATACTGTCAAATTTGCTGAGCCATCTAAAGAATCTGAGGGTCGAGTCATGTTGGGAAGTAAACCTGAAGTTCAAAAACATGCGGACATTTCAACAAAATGCTGTTTCCAATGCGGGAAGTCAAGAAATGTAATTGCCCAGTGTTGGGAAAGAAAGCCGAAGGATCAGATAAATCTCATTCAACCTCAAGAGACTGGTTCAGATTTGGGAAAAGGACCAGCAGTCTATATCATGGACAATCTAGTACTGCTGATAAACCTGTCTCGCCTGACATAATGTGAGAGGAGAATGATATCTCTGATCTATTTGTGGATGATGACTCACCAAATCTTCTCCATCAGAGAATTAACTTGGATGTTAATGCTATAACTCAAGCCAAAGCAAAGGGGATCAATCCCAAAATTGTTAGTGAGGTCACTCAGACCTACATATGACAGCTAGCAGAGAAAGTTAGATCTGCCAAAAGCCCTGAAGACCTAGTCAAAATGAAGTTGGATGAGGCTAACGTTTCTCTACCTATCAGAATGATCAAGAAGTTATTCCCTGATTTATCTGCTCAGATAATCCACACACTTGATTCAGCAGGTAAGGCCACTATTCATTCAGTAAATACTTTATTACAGTACTCAGAGTGTACCTATGTCAATATTCTAGTCAATAGGATAAGAGTCTGAGCCATAATTGATAGTGGAGCGCCAATCAACATTGTTTCCACTAAACTAGTACAATGTATGAAAATCTCACCGGATTTGGAGCACCAAAAAGAGTATGGAATGGCTGGACCAGACGTTACCATCTCATGTGGAGCCTACATTGCGCTACCACTTTGGTTTGGATTGCTGATGGTGTCAGCCCCCGCTATAGTGCTGGCTAATCCAAACTATGACATACTTATTGGGACAGAGTTCTTGATAAAGTATGGGGTGAAATGAAATTTCTAAGAAAACACCCTGAAAATATTGGGGCAGACGTTGCCTTTGGTTTACCAGCAGAAAGGAGAAACTCCGCTGACAAAGAAGAATCACTTTGTCAATTTAATTTATAGTGATGAGATTATACCCAATCACTATAAACTATTCAGATGGAAACAGGAATCAATGCTGATGGAAATTATGGAGAATCAGGGAATACCCCTAAGGGTGAACACAGCAAACACTATTCCGCTGGGGGCTCAAATCATTGTTAGCACTGGATTAACGTGGAACTTCCCAAACAACTTTATGGAGAAATCATCAATCCCTGGGAAAAATCAAGGATCAAACCATGGGTTGTGCCAGGGATCTTAATGCCAGGTCATGAAGAGATATGAGTATTAGTATCCAATCTGGGAGAAAAGCTGATAGAAATTGAAAAAATCAGACTATTGCATTTCTGCAATTTCTCCCAATGGCGGAACTATAAACTTTTCATGAAAAAGGATTGCTTTCTGAAATGGGATTGTCAGCGGGAGTTACCAAAAGTGTCAATATATTAGTGGATCACAAGCAACTAGCTGATTTAACTACAAGTCAGCAGGAGGATGTGCTCTGATTATTTGAAAAATATTGGACAATATTTGCTCAAAATGATCATAACTTAGGATGTGCAAAAAACATACTCCACAAAGTTGATATGGGGAAATGTCCACCAATATGAATGAGACCTGTTCATAGGTCAAGAACAGCGGAAGTGGAGGTCAGCAATGAGATAAGCAAGTTGGTGGGACATTTGTTATTTGTTCTGTCATTGAGCCCATGGGTGAGCCTGATTCTGTTAGTAAAAAAGAAGGATGGATAAAATTGAGTAGTGATCAACTATCACTGACTAAACAAGATCACTAAAAAAGACTCCTATCCGCTGCCCTGAATTGACGATACACTTGATCACCTGGGGGAGGCGAAATACTTTTCAGCTATGGACCTAATTTTGGGCTATTAGCATATCAATTTGCCAAAAGAAGATCAGGAAAAATATGTGATAATTACTGCACAAGTACTGTACCAGCCGACCAGAATGCCCCAAGAATTATGCAATGCACTGGCGACTTTTCAGCGAGCTATGGATTCAATACTTAGTGACCTGAAGCTATCCTGCATGCTAGTCTACTTGGACAATATCAACATCTTAAGTAGGACCTTCTCCGATCATTTGGAGCATATGGAGGAAGTTTTCAAGCTGTTGGAAGCGGCGAATCTAAAAATTAAGCCAAAAAAAGCCACTTTTTCAAAAAAGAACTTGAATACTTAGATTTTGTTATAAATTCTAATGGACTAAAACTGCAACCCATAAAAATAGAAGCTATCATGCGGATGTTAATCCCTTAATTGTTTGGGATATTCAAGTCTTCTTGGGAATGGTTGGGTACTATTGCCAATTCATCAAAGACTTTGCTGGAATTAATGAACCTCTATTTCACCTACTCAAGGATCCAAAAAAGGATTTGTGTGGAGCAAAGAGGCTCAGAAGTAGTTTGATAAGCTCTTAAAATATCTTATGAGCAGCCCAGTGTTGAAATACCCAAATTTTAGTCAGGAATTCATCATCCAAGCGGATGCCTTTTTAATGGTGATTGGAGCCATTATAAGTCAATTAGATGACAACGCTGCCAAACATCCAGTAGCCTATGTGAGTAGAACACTATCACCAGTGGAAAGAAACTATACTGTGATGGAGCAAGAGTGTCTGGCGGTCATCCATGCCTGCAATTAATTCTGAGTCTACATACATGGAATGCACTTTAAACTCATTACTGACCACTCGTCCCTGCGCTGGCTTCATAACCTGAAGGAACCAGAAGGCCGGTTGACCTGATGGGCTTTAAAGCTGCAAGCCTACAATTTTGAAATTATCCATTGGGCTGGAGTGGTACATCAGAATTCTACAGATTGTCTCAATTGCCAGTTGTTCATGTGATCTATCATCAGCCAGATGAACTATTCCAGCGGATGATCAAAGGAGATATTGGGGAAGAACCCCAAGAAATTTGGAATGCATTATGAAAAGCCATGGAAAATACCAAATTTAAGGATAATCAATTATACAAAACGATCAAAGAAAATGGGTTTTATTTCCTAAACCGTTGGAACAAGCGGAAATCGTTTGAGCCGCTCACAAGGTCATTGGCCATGGTGGCCTAAGAAAAACAGTGGATCATATTTGCCAGTATTATTACTGGGAATTGATTAATTATGACATCATGGATTACCTAGCCTGCTGTGTGGAATGTCAGCTGCACAAACTGCACAAGAGCATTGTAGGATACTGGCTAGTACACCCTGGTTTTGCATGACACACAGTGTCCATAGACATTATGGGACCATTAAGAATCAGCACCAGAGGAGTGAAGTATATAATTGTCTCAATAGATCACTTAACCCAATGGGTCAAAACGAGAGCCCTCAGCAAAGTAGACGCAATAAGTATACTGAAGTTTATACTTGACCAAGTAATCTATCAGCACGATTTGCCCTCAAGTTATTCTCAGTGACAACAGAACCAACTTTACTTCACATGTGATCCCAAGGCTTAACAAATTAATAAGAATCTGCAGTGTTGTATCCAGCCCCTATCATCCAGAAATGAACGGAATAGTGGAAAGAGTAAACACAACTCTAGCCTCAACCTTACAAAAATTGGTCGCGGGGAAAACTTCCACATGGGGAGCATATCTGAGTTCAGTCACTTTTGCTTATAATATCAGTTACCATTTGGTGACCAAGAAAATGCCATTCGAACTGTTATATGGGTGGAAAGCCACATTGCCACTGATATTGTATTCAGCAGTAGAGCCATCTTTGGGGATGAGTGCCAAACATTATCTATCCCAACTGGCTGATATCCTGATTGAATTACAATCTCAGGCATTCAAAATGACATTATAATTTAAAAAAAAAAAAAAATGAGTTGGATGCCTATGGATGGAGCTGTTAAAAATTATCAAGTCAGCAAATGATGCCTATACAATTAAATATTTAAGACGGTCAAATAGGCAATAGGTCCACACAAAAAACTAAAGTATTGGTCTTAAAGATATATAAATATAAAAAAAGAGAAAGATAAAAATAGTAAAAAGATGCATAATAAATAATAATAATAAAATATTAAAACCAATTTTAATTTGAACAGTAATGCATCTAGTGATATTCCCACCTACCAAGTGTGGAAGAGGGAAATTAATGGGCATGAGTCTCGAGCATCATCAGGATCAGAAAGGGCTGAAACTAGGTCCACAGGAATAGTCCCTATCAACGAGATGTTGAGACCCGTCCTGGGGTTGGTACAGGTGGCAGAGTGCCAGCAGAACCCGTCCTGGGCTTGTACAGGTGGCAAGAGTGCCAACAACCCATCCTGGGGTTTTTACAGGTGGCAAGAGTGCCAACAACCCATTCTGGGGTTTGTACAGGTGGCAAGAGTGCCAATAACCCGTCCTGGGGTTTGTACAGGTGGACCAGTTGATCTCTCACAACTGATGTGAAGAGGGGACTGATGCAGCATGATGTCACAGGAATCATGCTCAAGAAGAGGCGGCAACAAGTAGAAACTAAGGATATGAAGTCATCAAACTGAGCATAGGATATGGGTCTGAAAGCGGACAGAGCTGCGCTACTATGAGTTATATAGAAATATGACAAACCAAATATGAGCTCCAGCTGAGATGGCTTCTATTCCCAAGGGTTCTATTTTCTGTTAAATATCTGGTCAAGAAGGAGGATGTGTATTGGAATTGCAGATGATCACATAGTCTAACCCTTTGACTGAATATGAGATTTGACAATTAGGTTATAATTGTAGAGGGTCGTCAATAGTGGCTGACTGATGAGAATATTGTTAGTCGGCGTCCTTGATAATATTAGAAGTCACCAACTATGAATTATTGTCGGGAATCATCCCTGATAATATTTAAAGCCACCAATAGATGATAATTTTGTTGGAAATCATCCCCAATGGTATTTTAGGCCGCTGAAAGATGCTAATTTTGTCAGGCATCATCCCCAATGAGATTAAGCAATAATTTGATATTGGGATAATCCCCAATAGTCAAATTATAAGAAATCATTCAGAGTGGAATGGATTGGAGTCATTGGAAACTACCAATGTGTTTGAACGCTGGAGGAAGAGTGGAATTGTCATCATCCAGAACAATTGGTTTCATGTACTTAATACCAATTGTTTGGTCCGCTGAACGCTCAAGGATTACACTGCCTAAAAAACCCAAGGCAACAGTACCCAACGAGATTCAGTGCCTAACACTAAGGGTCAAAAACAGTATAGGAGCACAAATATTCTCATCGGACACCTGAAAAGTTGTGTGCTGATTCTAACTATAAAAACCTAAATAATTCCCTAATAAAGTTATATTCAATTTGATATTAACTTAGTTGTTTAACATTGGTTGCTTAACATTACTCTTAATAGAAGAGTGCAAGGATCAGATATCCTTAGGTTGGCAATATCAAAATCTCCGCTTACTCTACAAGAAGGGAATAGGGAAAGTGTTCCCTACCAGATCAAAATATCTTCAAGAGGAAGAAGCACCTGTCTAGCGTTGGACAATACTCTCAACGTGTCTTTTGGGCAATCAACTTAATAATAGTCTTCATACTATTATTGCCCCAGTCTATCAACAACATTAAAATAATCAACGACAGGATCCACGAATCTGTGCAGTTGAAATCCAGGGCTAAAAGCGATCAACTAAGCCCAAGATTTTAACAGTTGGTCAAGGCAAAATTAGTTTATAATGTCAATCAAAATACAATTGAATTAATTACTAATTAGTGGTATGAACTGCCTTGGTTAGTGCTGCTGTTGCTTGAGAGGTGCAATGGTTAAGCTGTTTTCAGATGCGTCAGAGGAAACTCTGTCTTGAAGTAATTGTTTCAGTAAGAAACTGCCAATGAGGATGAGCTGGGTTACATAAGGATGCCTAATAGTTTGTAGATTATCTAAAGCCCTTCATCGTGAACCACTGGTTAAGGGGCTATGTAAGGTGATTATCATGGGAAAGGTGTGGTTAACCTCAAACTCTATAAATCCTATCTAAATTCAGACAAATAAAAACAATCATTTAGCAGAATTATAATTTATAGTTTGCAATTTATGAGCTTTTTACAGTTAAACTTTTTCATTGTATAAAGTCAGGAATTTACATATGATTAGGAAGATCAGGGCAGAAAGCCATTGTACAATTAAATCAACAGGAAAGACAACCTCCAGTATTATATTTAAGGATTTATATATTAACAACTATCACCATTTGGTCTATTGTACTCAACCAATAGGCGTTTGTAACTTCAACTTTAAACCCAGATGAAGAACCAGACCATCTGAAGTAGTCCAAAAGTTCAACAGTGGCGCACATGGGTGGGATGGCATATGGTAAACATACCAAGAAGGGGAACAACCCGACTATATCAATTTTTCAGGACTGAATTTGCAAATTTGTAAGACTCAGCGGACATGATGAGTCATTAAATTGATAAACTTACTGATGTTACTTTTACTAAAGAGGCAATTAATACTCTACTTAGAGATGTGAGTTATTTAAAATAAATTAATTGAGAGAAGGATCAAATGATCTATGCTCTTCAATTGCATATGACCAATATGAATGATAAAATTGCAATATTGAAGGATTATGATGATGGTTAAAGCCAGTGCGCCCAAAGACATTTTTACTGACAGTGATGCTCTGAATATATTAAAAGATGAATTATCAGAAGTTAATACTGAAGTAAATCCTGGACAACATCGCATGCCACCTAGAAAGGATTATTTGGCCAACATAAGTTCCTCTAACTGTGGTGCAGCGCCTTAGTGCCCATAAATACCCATTTAAGCCAGAAAAGAAGCAATCACAACCACCACGAGTGGGAGAATGATAATTAAAAACCTTCAAACCAGCCTGTTTTTGCTATGAATGGGAGCATGGTCACTTTCATTAAATGATTAAAAATGGCCATGTACAGGCCAGTGATCACAACAAAGCATCTATTGTTGTCAACTGCTTGGATGAATGGGTATAAAACTAATTATGCTGAACTTGGATAAAAACCCTATCTATGCCAAAGTCAAAGAGGCTGTAATTTGAAATTTGGAAGTCTGGAAAGGATGTCAACCAGAAAATCCAAATTTATGAATATTGGTTTTTGAAAGACAAAAAGATTGATTTGTGGATCATTTTTTTATCACAAAGTGGAAAGTTCTAGGCGTAAAGGCCATGAGAAATTTGATGCCAAGATTACATTGCAACATGCAATGCAATCCTAATAAATTTTGATGAACACTAAATTGCCTGCCTTCATTCAAAGCCTCATGGCGTCTAATTTGTTCGACTGTCTACATTGATGCTCACAGAACTATGTCCTACCAATACTGTATACAGATCAAGACCTTCAGCACCTGCATGAAAATCCTTCAGAAATAACAAGAAGACTGTCAACAATCACTTATTTATAATGATCAAACCAAAAACCAAGACACTACACCCATGGAGATAAATCACTTGCTAAAATTGCATTGTAAAGGGCGCTATGCCTCCAAATGCCACCAACATAGTCTCAATTTCGTCCTCCCAGAAAACTTGCATAAAGAGGGAAAGAGCAAACACAATAGAAGCGAGACGCTCTATTTTGGCAGAAATACCAGTCCCGTTTGATCAAAAAGCATATGTTGGCAATAATGAATCCATGAATTTACATGTGAGAACGCTCTGAGAAGAAGGTGATATACCTGAAGCAACTGAAGTAGTTACAAGCCGTATGTGAAGCAAATAAAGAATATCCCAGCTGAAATGATGAGTAGTAAAGCAGATACCCCAAGTTTCAAGGGGGTTTTTAACAATACTTATTGAACATTCATCAACAATATGCTAGCATTAGAAATACTTTTAAGCAAACTCTTCTTTGGATTCCTCTCATATCCATTCAGTAAATTATTTTGATTCTTATTACTCTGAGTACACTAAAGTTGATATACTGGTCAACAAAATCAAAGATGTAGCTAATATCAATAGCGGAGTGCCTGTGAATATTACTCCACTAAGCTGACCAAGAAGATAAAATTGCTCCTGACATTGACCACCATCAAGAATACAGGACAACTAAACTCAAAAGCATTAAGAGTGAAGGAGCTTACAACTCCCTTCCACTGAGATTTGATGCACTGGTAGCAGCAGCACCTGCAATATTGCTTCCCAATGCCAACTACAATATAATAGTCAGAACTAGTTTTCTAAGGCCCTATGGAATTTTGTGCAATTTTAAAAAGAAAACTTGGCGCTGATGGGACAAACACTCCTAATTTGCTACTGTCATGCTAACATGAAGCCCATCAGGTGTCGCCAAAACTTTACTAATATATTTTATGCCATGGGATAATATCAGTCAGATATACTCAAGGGGGAAATTGAATCAGACCATTGCTGACTACCATAAAGGAAAATTGAGGAATACCGTTAAGAATGAACATAGACGCAATGATAACTCCAGGCCATCATCTGGTTATGAGTACAGGGACTGAATTAGACATCCCAGAAGGATTACATAGGAAGGTTGAACCACTTTGTAATCAATCTTGAGTGAAATCTAGTGAGTCACCTGGATTACTTATACCAGGGCATGGTGAAAATGACGTCCTACTAGAAAATTTAACCAACTGAGATATTAAGGTAAAAAACATCAAGTGGTTGCCTTTGTACATCTGGTTCCAAAGTACAAATTAAAATTGGCCGTCAACTTTGGCAATTAATCTGAGTTAAGATTATCTATCAAGGGCATCAGGGCACATGCTTTAATTCCCTGAGAACTGTTTAATGGATTAGAAGAGAAACTGAAGGATGAAGCCCTGAAATTATTTGAATGATACTCCAAGATTCTTGCAAAAGATTACCAGGATCTAGGTTGCGTGAAAGAAGTACAACATTTTATTGAGACTGGGACAGACGCCTATTAGGGTGAGGCCAATATTTCATTCCTGAGCTTGTGATGAAGTAGTCAGGAAAGAGTTGGACAAGTTACTGAAGAGCGGAATGATCATGCTTATGAAAAGTTATGGGCCAGCCCAGTTTTAATTGTGAAGAAAAGAGATGGCACCAATAATATTATAATCAATATTCGTCACCTCAACGCCATTACAAGGAAGGATTTGTAACATTGTCCAGAATTGATGATGCTTTGGAACGTCTGTGAGGTGCAAAGTACTTTAAATGATGGATCTTATCTCCAGATACTGGAAAATTGATTTTTCTTGAGAGGAACAGGAAAAGTGCGCGATTATTGTGGCACAATGTCTATTCCAACCCACGTGCATGCCATAATGGCTGTGCAATGTGCCAGCAAATTTTCAGAATACTATGGATATTATTATAAGGCATCTTAAATTATCCTATTTAGTGGAGTAGCTAGATGATATTAATGTCTTCTTGTGGACGTTTTCCAAATATCTTTAGTACCTTTAAAAAGGGTAAAACAATTGTTGAAAGCCAATCTATAGATAAAGCCTCAAAAATTTAATTCTTCAGAGAGCAGTTTTAATATCTGTATACATCATTGATCGTGAAGGCTTGTGGCCTTAACCTCAGAAGGTGGACGCAATAAACAACATGCAAGCTCCAGTAAGTATTAGAGATATTCAAGTATTCCCAGGCATGATGGTATACTATCAAAGATTTATTGAAGGGTTCACAAGGTTTGCCAAACTCTTACTCCACTTGATGAAAGGGAGGACATTTTTGTTGGGCATCCAAATGCCAGCAGGCCTTTTGAGGAATTGAAGACCACGCTGGACATGGCGCCTGTCCTCAAATATCCAGACTTTAGCAAGCATATAATGTAAAACCAAAGTCCCATTGACTGCGATTGAGGGTGTGTTATTCCAGATCAGGATAGCGGGGAGGAGCATCAAGTCTCTTATTGCAGAAGAATGCTGAATAAGCATGAGCATAATTATACTTTGACCAAACATGAGTAATTGACCATGATCTATGATTGTAAGCAATTTTCAGGTGTACATTCATGGCACCAAGTTTTCAAGTTTTGACGGATCACAGCTCATTACATTCGCTCCAAAACCTAAAGAAGCCTGAGGGTCGTTTAGCCTGCTGGGCTCTGAAATTACAGGCGTACAACTTCAAATTTTTTTCATAGATCTGGAGAGGCCACCAGAAAGCAGACGGACTATTGTGGCTTCCAACTGTGGCTGTCCTGAGCAACTAAGCTGATAATATCTATAAAAATGATTGGTTGGAAGTTTGTAAATTAGCCACAAGAAGCAAAAAAGGCTATTAAGAGCATTAAAAGACCATGAATATTAGAATGGAGTCTTATACAGCTTGAGCCCAATAGACTGCAAAAAACTTTTACAAAGCCTTCTGAATGGATGGATATTATTACCCAGGTAACAAAGCTGTTGGACATGGAGGATTGACTAAGACGCTAGAATTAATTTAATCCAATTGTTACTAGGATTCCATGTGATTCGATATTCAAGATGTAATAAAATGCCATTAATGCAAAATTGCAAAGCCTATGAAGTCAGATGTGAAATATCGATTAATCAATCTTAAATGAGCCTGGCATAATGTATCAATTGATATTGTCAGCCCCTTGCCCATAAGTAGCCTGGGAAACAAGCGCATCATTGTTGCTATTACCCATCTGACAAAATGGGTGGAAGCAAAAGCAATGAGACATCAAGGGCTTTAAAAACCGCCAAGTTCACCATGGATTACATCATATAAAAGCACAGATGTCCTCAAAAGATCTTGACAGACAATGGAACGAATACTACTGCACAGGTTGTGGAACACTTAAGTGAGTTGATGTCTATCAAAGGAGAGTTGTCAACACATACCATCCTGAGATTAATGGTATGGTAGGATGAGTGAACGTCACTTTAGTTGGCATATTGTGTAACGGATAAAAACGTCCCAGTTTTTTACTGCCATCTTGCCTTTGGATTGGCAGATGGGCGCCAAAAGATTGTCTGATATGAGGTTTCCTCAAGGTAAGTGTTTTAACTCATCATACCCACCAATTCAACCTTGGATTTAGGGGAATTCAAAAACGCAAAAAGATGACACAGATATGTGAGAATTCAACCCTGAAATTAGCCTTGTTTTATTTCCAAAATAAACATGCTGACGAAGTCAATCCAAATAATATAGGGCACCGCAAATGACAGGAAAAAACCAGAGCATTTGGAAGATCAGTTTGCCGCCAAATCTCATCTTTTTTGTTAAGGATATAAAATTAGTATTGCTGTGGGATTCCAGGTAAGAAAATACAAGAGCAGCCCCAAGGCCACTAGAGAGACCCACGTGAGGGTGGGAAACGAGAAAGAGAGAATTCTGAACTGAGTTCAGAATCATGTGAGCCCAACCTTTTAAGGTCGCTCTTCTGGGGAGCCCCTCTGCACTTTTCTTTGCACCCCAAGGTTCATAAAGAATAGCTTGGGAGGGGCACAGCCCGCTAAACCCGCATGAACCTCAAAACCCCAAAATAGCGTTTCAACCTTGAGATTTGGATTTCTGAATCTTGAGCCAAAATGTTATGATATGATCAAACTGACTGTTACATATTGCATAAAAATGCAGTTGTGGCGCCTTCAGGTTGAACTACCTTAATTAGTGCTTCAGTGTTTGCATACAACATCAAACATCATAGCAGCACTGGACACTCTCCATTTTATATTTTTGTATGGTAGACAACCAGTTCTACATCTGTTGTTATACTCAGCACTCAATCCAACTGAGGCAGTTAGTCCTATAAGTTATGTTGAACAACTGGCAAAGATATTTATCAGGTTGTAGGCTGAGGCTTATCAGAACATGATTAGCTGAAAAGAAAGTCATAAGAGTTACAATGACTCTACTCAGGTTGCAGTGTTCAGGTTTTAGGAAGGAGACTTGGTAATATACTTTGACACCCATACTACGGGCTTCAAGCACAGGTTGGACTCACTTTGGAGAGGCCCTTTCATTGTATTGGAGAAATTGTCTGAAGATGAATACACTATTAAGGATAAAGACGGTTGGGTTGTGAATCAAGTCCACACTAAGTTTCTTCATCTGTATTATAAGGAATGAAAAGAAAAAAGGTAAAAGAAAAAATTCAAAAAAAATAAAAAGAAGATAAGTAAAAAAAGCAAAAAAAATAAGAAAAAATAAATATAATAAATAAAATAATAAGAATTATAAACATGAAAAAACATGCATACTAATGGAATAAGCAACTTTCAATTCATATTTTTGTAAGTTTCATTGTCATTGGAGTTAGATGCCCTCTTTTAGAGAGGGAGTAGAGTGAGGTTGCACGGGTGTAGCATTAAGAAGAGTGATTGGGGGAGAAATGCGAAACTTGTACAAGTCCCAGCTGTCAAAAACCTGCTAAAGATGGGCTAAGCATAAGAAGACAGAACCAAGAGCGTTGGCCTGTCCAGCTAAGGAAGGGCCATCAAATTAGGGGAAGTGGCCATGAAATGGACGGTAACAGGCGGTTAGGTTACACTTGGGGGAGAAAGCCAAAGAAAGATACAATTGGCGATAAGGCTTTATAACAAGGATAAACTAGGGGAAGAAATACTCATACTTGAGACATTTGCAAGTAAGCTTAATCTAACTCTCTGCATATGTTAGGCATGGTCTCTGTGGGAAAGATTGCTTGCATGAATCACACACACGTGACAAGTAGATCCATCTGGGGAATTTGAATTTCAAAAAGACTTTTTGACAGGCTTTTACAAAGAGTGCAGTAATTTAAAGGGTATGATTATATTTCAAAGTTCAATTTTTAAGGCCCAATAGAAAGTGCAAGTCAGTATGAATTGTTGTTGAATACACCATAGCCTAGCAAACGAGTGATCAAAAAGTAGATCCTGATTGGTTTCAAATGGATCATATGGAGCAATACTGGGCTCAGATGCAAGTGCAAAAGCCATGCAGGCTTCCAAGAGTTCAGAAATTCAGTTATTAGCAAAACTCAAATTAGCTACACAGCCCATGAAATGGGAAGAAATAAGGCTAGATAAAAGGAAGAATTTAAATAGTAAAAAAAGGAAGTCAGGAAGAAGTTTACTATCTGATGATAATTGATGCTAGTTAAAATCTTTTATATTTGGAGGCTATGGGGTCATGAAGATTTAATGAGGCGATAGAAAGTGGATTGTGTTCAATCCATTGGGTGGTTCGCTGGAAGGAACTCAAAACCAAGGAGATTGATTTGGGTTTGCTGAGTTCTAATGGAGTCAAAGATGTCCTGGAAGATGAACCTTCAATAATTGTCAAGGCATACTAGTTGAACTGACCCAAGAAAAAGAAGGCAGGCCGCCTGAATTGAACATAGCACGCTGCATGGAAGAACTGAGCCTTTGGAAGACATGTCTATCCTGGGCAGAAAGGCTATTGAGGTAGAAATCACTCTTTGAGAATTGCAAGAACATGAACATTGTGATCAAGGAGGAAAAATACCCTCCGCTTTTTATTTAATCAAGATGAGGGAAGCGTTGAATGGTTGACTTGACCTGAACTGTCAATTAGACTTGATATACAAATAATATTAGCTTATGTCTTATTTTTTATATCTACTGTTGAACATATCAACAATTAAAGACCAAAAGTCTTCCAAGTACAAACAAAACTTAGGTTTATGCCCTAGCAGACCATTCAATAATATTAAACTTGATGACCCAAGATGGGGGGCTTTTTTGGCAAGTTAAATTAGTTTTTAATATCAATCAAGTTACAATTGCATTAATTGCGAATTAGTTAGATGTACTGCCTTGGTATGTGCTACTGTTGCTTGAGAGGTGCAATGGTTTAGCTAATTTCAGATGCGTCAGAGAAACGCTGTCTTGAAGTAATTGTTTCAGTAAAACACTGTCCATGAGGCTGAGCTGGGTTACAGTAGGATGCCTAATAGTTTGTAGACTGTCTAAAGACCTTCATCGTGAAACACTGGTTAAGGGGCAAGTGAGGTGAGGTGTCATGGGAAAGGTGTGGTTAACATTGAACCCTATATATTTTCTCTAAATTTAGACTAGGAAAAAATAATTTCAAAGCAGTGTTGAAAATTGGTATGACTGGACAATAAGCCATATATCTGACAGATCATATTTTATAAGTCAAAATGAGCCTTAAGATTTAGTGGAAGGTTATGTTGATGTAAAACGAATCAATTAAAGTACTAATAGCTTGGCAAATCAAAAAAATCCGTTGAACCTCAATGATGGGATGAAACCCCTAAAAATGTAGGGAATAGAGAGTTACTAAGCTGATGGGTCAATATTGACCTAGACAATTGATGATTGATAGCTGAATGAGAGAATAGAAGGAGGAGCTTTTTGAAGTGGAACCAGGAGAAGGTTAACAGAGATAGTCTGAGTTTATATATAATAAAATAGTTTCAGTTGGGGCGATAGCTCCATACTATATATTGTTATTATTTATTAAGAAGAGTTTTCTTTCCACCTGAACCCACTTTCAAGCAAATTTTAAACTAGTTTATAAACTGATTGCAATCCGTTTTACCATGACACTGACCCACTAATGTCCACGGCCCACCGCCTGCTGCTCCTGTGTGGGGAACCAGAAAAACCCCACACAGCATTTTCTGTTTAGGGGAAAACATGCTCGGACAGGTTCATCCAGTCATAACAAATCCTTAGGTCAGTTCGTTCTGCCCAAAGGTCTCACCGTCCACCTTGCACAATCCCAGATGGTGCCCCGCTGCCCTCTCATACTCCCCCGCTCTTGCATGCATTTTGGCCATTGGGTTGGATATGGGAAGTTGTTCCCATATGCAGACAAAGCCGTTATTGAAATGGCACAGGCAGTGATACAACCCACCAGTTTCATTGATTTCCACCCCTACAAAGGATACTTCAATCTAGGTTTCACATGTGAAGCCAATGCTGCCATTGCAGCAACTGTGCCTCTGGTTTTCCAGGGCACCCCAATTCACATAATGCGCACTGGCTCCCCACTGACACCATGTTGGTGGTTCAGTTTTCTGGGTTGCCCACTCACTTCCCCCCGCGGTGCTCCATCAGGAGCTGATGAAAGGTTTGACAGCCTATTGCAATGACACCATCCTTCAATTTGTGGTCCTCAATGGAGCCACACACCTTGCTGGGCCTTGGGCATTTGCCACGGTCAGCCCTAGATTTACTAACATTGTGGAGCAGCTTCCCCCTCACGCCTTCATTGCGTCTTCCCCTGACCACTAGTTCTGGGCCTGTGCAAAGGGCAGGCGACCATCTGTTCATCCTGCTTTGAGTTGGATCACTCAAAGCATAACTGCCCTACCTTGCTGCTTCCATCACCTCAGCAAACTTGGATACCAGTTCCCCGTCCACTGTCCACCCCAAAGCCCTTTCAGAATGGGGTGCAATCCTACCTCCCCTCTTCCAAAACCTGTTGCTCCCACACCCATAGCAGCCAACCAGGCTCCTCCTAAGCCTGGAGACACGAATGCTCCCACCAATCATGAATAAGCTTGGATAATGGTTTGATCCAGTGCCCAAACCCATTTTCCAGCCTCAGCCACCCCTATTGTGGAAAATGAGGATTTGTATAACATGGACCCATGGTCCTCATTGGATGAAACTGATGAAATGGGTAATGTTATTGAAGAATCTGAAGTCAACGTGGAAGAATTTATCCCGTGATAAACCCCCATTGAGATCCCTCAGCGCTTTTATGTCCCATGGCCAAATGACGATTTATTATGCACTCAACCTCAATTGCTGTAGCAGCTGTTGACCAACCTGACACACATTTCATCTACAATGCTGTTGCCCGCACAGCAGTTATGCTTGCCAAAGGTATATCCTCTCCCATTCTCGCCCCAAACTTGGCCACAGAGCAAAAAATGCCATTATTCAGCCTCACAAACAGCTGTGGATGCCATCCATAAAATGATTTCCGCTTTACAATTCAAACCAATAGCTACCCGTGCTAGCTCTGCTCTACTCTCCCAACTTCCTGCCATCCACATTCAAGCGGAAAAAATGCTTGTCCACTTACTTAAGTGCGATTTATGCTGAATACAATTTATCCTAGCAACTGGTCCTCTGTGAACTTGACCCACATATTGCTGATAACCCCACTCTCTTGCTCTCTGCCTTGGCCTGCACTCTGTATGATGATGAGGAAACCGCAGGTGAACCCTCTGATCCCCCTTCCCCTTCTACCATGGTGGGTTAGCAGTTCACCGCTGTACCTTCTGATTGGTTGTTTTCTCATCTTGTGTGTCTAGCTGCTCATTTTGAGCGGTTGCTCATGTTTTATTTTGGTTTGTTTTGGTTTTTCTGTTTTGGTAATGTCAGTCCCCTGGTCAGCGTACCTCAATTATATTTATTTACTAAGAATTGATCTTCATATCATCAGCCGGTTGCTCAGTGGTGATTAACCTGTGCAACCATCATAGCAGATCTAATCAATACTACCAAAAGTTAACAATGGTGCTCACTACAAGGGGCCACTGTTAACTGTAGCACAACAGCAACTAGGGCATTATGACGAGCCCCCTCTACTTATGCCAAGACCTAGTAGGGTTTCACAATAGATACTCCAGTGAGCCAATGGAAATATCCAATTGAGGAACTGGCACTATTTACTTTGACGGAACCAGGTGATCAGGAAACCAGGATGGACTTGCAGCTAGCAGCTTACCATGCGTTAGAGTCATCCCAACAGGGCAAATCCATGAACATAACTCCCCAGAAACTGCAGGGTACCATGGAATGGCCCTTTTGGAGTTACTGCCTCTATGCATAAGATGTGGAAGACCATGCCATGAGCCTGTTCTATAAATAACTTAACCAAGAAGAACGATATGTTCTTTTTTATGTTATACCTCAACACTACTACCACATGGTGCTCTTGCCAGCTTGGCTACCATGGGGTCATGAAATACTTGATCACATATGTTCATCCTTTGATCTGCAAACTTCTACGTGTGTTGGCCTAGCGCAAAATTAAAATCAGTAATGTCATGCATTTCGTTCAAGCACAACAGAATGACACTTGCATCTTTCTTGAACGCCCTGATCACTCCTTATTGGAAGTACAGGGAGCGCTAGTTCAAGTGGATAGTTGTGTCATGGACATCATAATCGCATTAATCAACCAGTTCCACTCCTGAAACATGAATTACCTTGCAAAATAGGAGAATTATTAGATCAGCGTGATCTTTTGGGTGATTGGATATGGGATGTCAAGACGCTGGGCAGTGACACAGAGCGTTCATGGTAGAAATGACCAAATGGGTGGAAGGAATCGAAATGGCATGGCTTGGGATGAGGGACCAGGTTACCCTGTTAGAGCGGCGGATGACTGATCACGCCAACGCAGTGGCAAAAAAATTTAGTCAATTTTGAGCTGAATGGAGTAACCAGTGGGTGGCTGACCATTTGACCAGCTCTTACTTGGCGCCCTTGGAATACAGCCACTTGCTAGGTCAGATTAATCAGTTGGAGAGTTCCATCCAGGAGGCTTGGGGATGAGCATTACCCTTCCATTCATTGAGACAGTGGAGTACGCTGATATGTGAGTACTCTTGGATAAACTTTGACGGTCTAATGAGGTTTTGGTGCGGGCACAAGCCACTCTAATCAATCAACTGGATGAAGTAAGCCTACAAGTGTGTGACGCTGGATGGCAGAACGCCAGAATGCAGGGCACATTAGAGGGTTTTCTCCTAAATCTTCAGGAAATGGAGAGTAAACTGGACAAAGAGCGAGAATTCTGCCAAAAATTATAGATGAAATTCGAAGAGCTTAGGCAAGGGGTGAGAGACGGGCGGTGTCAGTGCTATTTGGCTTAAAGTGGAGCAGATAATTGACATTATTTTCAAAGAACAGATTGGTCAGGGTGGTAAGAGCACAGTCAGTGGCGAGTCTAGTGTGGAATACTATGGGTCAGCCAGCGAGTACCCCCTGAGAGTCATGGCAGTCCCTCCCCACAATCCAACCTCTTCTAAATTAACTATAACATATCTGCATCCATCCTCACGACCCTATTATTGCCAACATGGATATGTTACCCTTAGCCATTTAAACCTAACTTGTTTGCTTCACAAACTGGAAGCCCGGAGCAGGGTGAGTTTGTATGGGTTGAGAAGTTGCCGCCTTTTTTTAAGATGAGAACATGCTTGAGTACTTTAGACAGTTTTAAATTTGTTGTGGAAGGAGCATTTGACCAGCATAAGGCTAAAATTTTGTTATCCACTCAGGATGTCAAGAGCGCTGAACATGTCATATGCTACCTTAAGAGTAGCACCGTGTCATATCAATAGGTGAAGGAAACTGTGCTCCATCTGTTTGGGGGTGTGGTGAATATGAATCAGCGCAAGGCGGCTTTTCTAACAATAAAAATTAACAGAATGAGTCTTTTGTATATTCATGAGGTGATTCATGTCTGAGGCTCACGTGCTAGTGGGAGCAGATATTTTTTGAACAAGGGTGTGGGAATTTTTATAATGGCAGCTGTTAAGCCATATCAGGAGCTGTATAACGCTTTGGCCTCCGTTCTACAGGAATACGCAGCGTTATTGCAAAGCATAGATTATTTATGCCATCTATCTATCACATTTAGTGCTCCCAACGTGGAACAAAAAGCCCCTGTGACCGCTACTAAATCCGCTTTGGAAAACGGACAACAATGAATTGGCTAAACCGTTGGATTTTACTTAGCCACTTAACACTTTGGCGGGTCCTTTCCATCCTCTTTATAATCACCTGGCTCGTCCTTGGCCAAATTACAACCCTTTGCTTAACTTTTGACCAGGACTTTCGGATGTGATGCTGAGATGATAGCCATATAAAAATGTTTGCTTCTCATGAAGCTAAAGAGACCATTATGTAGCCATCTGCACTGCTAAACTTCATGTTCATGCAGTACTGCCTGCCCTAACTGAACAGGGAAAAGTTTGAACGGAGTAGCAATGGGATGCTCTACCTCCATTGATCTAAATTTATATGTTCTTGATGATTATAATGAGTGTTTATGCGACAGTCCTATAAATCATTCTGACAATTTAAATTATCAACGAATCTTCAAAAATGCTTTTGGCTTAACCCAAACGAGATACAAGAAGAATACAGCTTTGGTGCTTTGTTGAGATGCACAAAAACCGTATGCCTGTCAAATCCTTAAAAGTAATGTCATATGTGAAGTCAGACCCTCAATGGATGTCGCTGCACTAGAAGGTGCGAATTTTGAATACCAGTAGAGAAAATTGATCAGTAATATACTAATGCCAGCGCAGGCATTATCACCTTTCTTGATAAAAGAGCCCTCGGATATCCATGTAATAAATATCAACATTTCTTCTTATTCATACTGTACATAGTGTGATATTATTATAGAAAATACAAAAATAAGAGCGATTATAGATACTGGTGCCTCAGCCAATATAATATCCACCAAGCTAGTAGCAAAGCTCCCGATGAAGCCTGGTGTGGAAAATTGAGTAGTTATGGGACTGCAAAGTAACAGAGCATTGTGTCAGAGGGAGCTTACAGCGTGTTGAATCTGAGGTTCAGGTCGGTCAGTGCATCTGCCCAGTGGCAGTTTAATTAATAACAATTAAACATGTTAATTGGGGTCACATTCATGTGGCGATTTAGAATAGTGGTTGATATGGTGAAATAAACTTTTGAGATTCTGGGACAACGGAACCCCATCTATTTTACCTCCATAGGAGTCCCAGGGACCTTGTACGCTTCAGTCAAATTAATCTTAATTATAACAATGTGTGATTCCTGTTTGATATCAGCAGATGAAGCGGAGGACCAAAGCTCTTCCTAATCAGATTACAAGTATAATAGACTTCCACTACAGACTTCAAACGCTTTAAGCATACCTTTTGGGCACCAGGTCATAGTATAAATGGAGCTCAAAATTGAAATCCCCAAATGGACATATATGATGAAATTATGGGGCCCTACCAGCAATCGCGGTTTGAACCCCATGTGGCTCCTAGACTACTGTTACCAGGGCATGGGGAAGTGAAGGTATTATTAGCAAACGTACAGAGTGAGTCTATGACGGTTCAAAGGCACTAAGTAGTTGATTTTCTGCACCTGACTCCTATTGATGAGTTCACCATATTCACGACTTTGGTCCTTTGGAGAACCTTGGTCTACCTATAAAAACCTCATCCAATATAATGACAGTGGTCCCGCGTGAGGCCCTAGCTGGGCTATTGGAGGAACAGGAAGATTAGGCGATGGCTCTGTTTGAATTTACAAATATTCTTTGCATAGAATGACCACAATTTGTGATGTGCATGCAGTGTTGTGCATTGAGTGGACACGGGAGACCACACTCCCATTCAGTAATATCCTATGACCTCTTGAAGGCTGTGGAAGAAGTTATCTCAGATGAGATAGATAAATTGATCAAACAGGGAAAGTTAAAGCTATCAAAGAGTTCCTGGGCGTCAATGGTGCTAATTTTTAAAGGAGAAGGATAACACTAACCAGGTATTGATTGATTACCAGAAGCTTAATAGCATCACAAAAACAGATTCATATCTGTTTTCATGAATTTACAAAGCTCCAGATTGGCTGGGCAGTGGCAACTATTTTTCTGTCATGGACTTGATATTAGGATACTGGAAAATTAGTTGCCTGTAGAGGAACTGGAGAAATGCGCCATATTCACCTTAAAAGGGTTATTCCAGCCTACATGTATGCCCCAAGGGTTGTGTAACGCCCCAGATAAGCTTCAGCGGGCTATGGACACTATCTTAGGTGACCTGAAGCTATCCTGCATTCTAGTCTACCTCAACATTATCAATATGTTTGCAGTTGTTCATGGAGCATCTAGAACACTTAGAACAAGTGTTCCTCCGCCTTGCCAAAGATAACATAAAAATAAAGCCTTGAAAGTTCCTTTTTTAAAGGAGCAATTAGAATACCTTGGGGTTTGTGGTAAACTCTAAAAGGGCTTATACCTCAGCCAGAAAAGATGGAAACTATATGAAAGATGGCTCGGCCAGGTAATATGCAGGATATCCAAGTGTTTTTGGGGATTGTCAGTTACAACTGGCGTATCATTTTTAACTTCAGCTGTTTTAGGGCCCGCTCTTTATGTTTTATTTATTTAACAAGGCAAGACGACCAGGGGATGGACAATACTTAAACAGAAACTTAAAAACAAAAACCATTTAAAAGCATGAACCAAACGCCCTAAATCAGCAGCGGGAAATGAATAAGAAACGAGAAAACATCCTAACAGGTGGACAGTGGAGAGCTTCTTATCCCACAATGGCGGAGGGAGAGGGGGGATCAGGTAGATCGTCATCATTTTCCTCAGGATTAGCATTGAAAAAGTGGATCAATGTTGATAGCAAGAGGATTGGGGCATCATCATGATGAGGGTTGAGGTGAAGTAGATAGCAGTTAAGATTGACAATTTGTGCATGGATAAAAGCCTCTTTGAGTTCAACAACATGGTGTTCAGCTTGGATGCGGGCAACATGAAGTTGTGCTGATTTTGCAATGTTTGCTCTGGTGACATGTGTGGATGGGGAAAAATCTGCCAGAGTAACGACACGTTTGACAGCAGTGGTGGCAGTTTCTTAGAGGCGTTGAATTTCCTCTTTTGAAATAGGAGGAAAATTGGAGGGGAACAAGGGGGGTCAGCCCTTTTTTAAATTCATCAACTGATTTTACTACAACCTTGCAAAGATGGCGATTTTTGGAAGAGGCCATCGTGGCCTTGGCAAGCTTGTGGCTTTTTTGGTATGGGATACCATTGGGTTTGGGGACTTGTTGTTTGGGCGGGAGTGGGACATCAGAATTTGAATTCATAGAAGGTTCTAAATTGATTGGTTTATCTGGAGGTGGGACAATTTTACCTGATTCAGTCACTTTTTCCAATATGAACATGGGATTTTGGTTGACTTGGATTGATTTGGCGATAGATGGCTATGGTTGGGTAAGTTCTGAGGCGGATTATTTTTTTTGGACTGAATATGGGTCCAAACCTTCTCCTAATTGGTTAGCATGGGTGGAAATTGGTCAGCTTGGATTTGGGTTGCTAGATTTTGCTGCTGGTTTATTCAGCGCACAACCTGGGGAGTGGGGACAGCCAAAATCCCTACTTGAATGCTGCTGGTGTGGTCTCCTGAGTGAGGTTAGAAGTATTCAAAGGGTTTAAATTGTATTGACATGCCTTTTTGGTATGGTCCATTTCAAGGAAGAGGGGTCAAAATGTGCAGCTGTTGTTGACATGAGCCCAAAAGAAATGGTCAGGTGCGGATGGGATGTAGGCACACAGTGGGAGGTGCTGGGCCATGTTCAGCTGGTGAGGTAATGGTGTCCATTGTCCAAGGGCTGCGAGGCGCTCAGCACCACGTGGGACAATGAATTGGAGGATGGAGGTCTTTGCCATAAGTGGCCAGCCCTGACACCAACTTCTCTAAAGTGTTTGAGGTGGAATCGTGGGAGGGGAGGTTTGCAAAGGTCACCACAAGTGTGGTATCATCTGGGAGACGTGTTTGGGTGGTGGTAATGGGGGTGTTTTTGTATATTAAGGGCGTAGCTGCTACAGTGCCTGCGTCCTCTTTAGTGGTGAAGCCTTTATCTAACTAGCCCTTGTAAGAGAGGAAGTCTATAAATCCTTCCAGTGCAAAGATGGCAGTTTCCAGCTCAATCATCACTTTGTTGGCATATAAAAAAGAGATGTTTGTACTTGATACTGAGGCAAAAGCGGATAGTGGTTTGAGGTAGGGCTAAGGGATGAGGGTGGGTTGGGCGGACTCATGCGAGGGGGAGTGCTAAATCCCTTGAAGGGACATAGCAGCCAAATGTATTTGGTGAACTTGACGAGCCAGTCCACATGCATTTGCTTGCTGGGTGGTAAACGCTAGCGGGTGGAGCATCGCTGCCCCACACTGGGGAAGCAGGTGGTGGATCTGAGGACATAAATTGGGAAATGATGCGGTGAGGCGGTGGTGGAAAGTTAACTTGTTTTCAAATTTTGCTCAACGTGATGTCAAGAGGAAAGAAAAACCACACTTTTTATGTTATTAAAGAAAAATGCCACATTTGACTGTACTGAACATTGTCAAAACGTTTTTGACGTGATATTGAACGCATTGGTTAGTGCGTCAGTTCTGCAATACCTTAATTTCAAAAAGGTATTTATCATGCAATTGAATGCTTCTCTTTCTGCTGTAGGGCATTATTATCCCATAAAAATGATGATGGTGGAGAGCACCCCATTGCGTTTTGTATCCAAAGCTTATAGCCATGAATGGAATTACATTGTGACTGAGTGTGAGTGCTTAGCAGTGATATATGCATATAAACAGTTTTGGATATACCTCCACAGAGTGAAATTAAAATTGGTACAGATCATTAATTATTGTGTTGGTTACAGAATCTTTGGGAACCTGAAGAGTGGCTTTCACGATGGTCACTGAATCTCCAAGCTTACAACTTTGATATAGTACACCAACCAGGGGATAAGCATCCGAAAGTGAACTTTCTCACATTACCTACAGTTGCTATTATGGCGGATTTGGTGGTCATAATGTATGAGAAAATGATTAATGGCAATAACAATGAGTTGCATCACGTGATTAAATTGCTTGACAGGATTAGATGTAAAACCTTTTTGCATAATGGGAACTATATAATAAAAATGGAGATTTGATGCTGAGTTTCCCAAAAACTTTCCATCAGATCAGCAATTATTTTGGATGCAAAAAAGGGGTAGGTCATAAAGGGTTGTGGAAAACGTTGGAGATTTTATGACCATGTTACTAATGGCAGAGCATGCACTATGATGTTCTCAAGACAATTACTTGTTGTCACCAGTGTTAAGTGAAGAGTCCTATCCACAAAAAAACTACCTATCAGCTGTCTAAGTCCCATTTCATATGGCACACTGTTTTCCTTGATTTGGTGGGGCCTCTGAAAATTGGTGTGAATAGCTCTAATTATATATTAGTAGCAATAGATTACTTGACAAGGAGGGAGGAAGCAAGAGCAATATGAGATCTAGGGGCTGTCACCACCATTAAGTTCATTATGTAGTGTGTCATACAGCAACATGGCTGTCCGCAGTTTATTCTCATGGACAATAAAACAAATTTCACGTCGCATGTCTTTCCTAAGTTGAATAGATGGAAATCTGCAGGGGTCTTAACTACCCCATACTACCCTGAATCCATTGGGATGGTTAACAGGTCAACGGAACCTTGGTGAACATTCTCCATAAGCTTATAAATAATCAACCCACTGAATGGAATACCCTCCTATCCACCGCCATCTTTGCTTATAATATTAGCTATCATTCATTGATGGGGAAATGTCCCTTTCTTTAATTTATGGAAGACATCCAGCTTTGCCAGCGTTGCTTTATTCATGTGTGGATGATACTGGCGGAGTGGAGCCACAGCGATATCTGACCCACTTAACGGACATGCTGATAAATCTATAAATTCAATATTATTCTACAAGTACAGCTAAAAAGATTTACAATCAAATGACTGATCAATGTAGACTCATCAGACTCCTACAGTTTGTCATAGAAGATCATGTCTTAGGTCATGACTAACATGAATTTTGAAGTAATAACAAGCTTGCTAACATATGATCTGACCGTTTGAGATAATTGAGAAGACAGATATTTATGCCCACACCATTAAGAAAACTGCGTGTGGTCAGATTATTAACTGAGTACACGCTAAGGTCCTTTAAATGTATAAACAATAAGGTTTTATTGTACAGTTAAGGGGGGTAATGTAAAGAAATTGGTATGACTGGACAATAAGCCATATAGAGTTTGGCAGACTGTATGTTATTTGTCAAAGTGAGCCTCAAGATTTGTATAGTAAATTATATTATCTCAAAGTGAGTTGATAGAGGCAATAATATTTTGTGAATAGAGTGAATTCTTCTGGAGCCTCAATGATGGGGCAAAACCCCTAAAATTGTAGTAAATAGGGAATTAACTGAGATGAAAGGTGAAACTGAATGAGAACACTGAGGATTAGAAGATGATCAGTATACTTGAAAAGGGGATGTTTTGGAAGATAGAGAGTATTGTAGGATCCTAAAAGAAGAAGGAGAGGGTTTGGCGGAAACGGTCTGCTAATATTTATATAAAAAAGTGGTGTCCGTCAGAGAAAAAGCTTCTTATTTTTACTCTACTATTATTTACCAAGGATTGGCAATCTTAATATAGTCTTTCCGTTGCTCAGTTTTTCCAAATCTGTGCAACCACCTTAGAGGATTTTAGCTTATACCTCCAAAAGGTAACACCCCCTAAGAAAGCTATGATTGCAGCCTTCTAACTTCCACCTTAAACAAGAATTAAACTATGGTTTAGCACCCCTGAAGGGGGAGTGGACCCTGTCATTTAGTAAAGGATAATGTAAGGTCCTTAGCTCCAGCTATCAGCTGGATAGGGTCGTGCATCCCTTTAGAACCTTAAAAAAGCTTCAAATACTAGGGCCCTGCATCTCACCCAAATTTCTGACCTATGGCATACCCTGGACAAGAGAGGGTGGCTGCTTCCCTTATCTGTTTGCCACATAAGCCTTTCCACCCCTACCCCACAACCTTATCCATCTTAGTGTCATAATCTAAAAAGCTTTTATTTTTAGGGAAATTAAGAAGCTTTGTGGAGACATTGGAAAGATCAAGTAGCTCCTCACCATGGTTCACATTTCCTGTCCCCAACAAGGGGCTCAACCAGAATTTTATTTGAGATCAGAAACTTACCCAGCAAGCTAACTTTGAGCAAAAAGTTAAAAAAAGGTAAAAAAATGTGGTTTAAACCCAACACCCAATTCTGAAATTTGAAAAAGTAAATTAGACATCTGGAAGTAAGGTTAACATCTTGAGAATAGCTTAAAATCAACTGTGATAATTATTGAGGAAAAATTAGGGGTCAAAACTGTTGATTACTAAATTTGAAATTGAAATTTACCTCCACTACCGTGGTTCATCTTAGAAGCTCTGCCTCATCCAATCTTAAATTCCAGCACCCTGCTATTGTCAGAATGTTGGATTATTCTTTTCCCTAGTTCTTTCTTAAATTTAAATAAAGATATCAATTAAAATCACCTCTTTCTGCTATTTTATTAAGAAAAATGGCAAATGACATTAATTTCTTGGGTTGGAGCCTTTCCAAAACTACCTACAACGCGCTCACCCAGAGCTTCTTGAAATCAGCGGTGCCATGTGGACTGTGGCTGCCCATGTGGGTCTTGCCATACCCATGAAGGGAGCAAGGTCTTTCCTTAGAACTCTGAGCTCTTAACTTCTGTGATGACTTTAATTGATTAAGAATAAACGTTTGGAGTTACCTTTGCGTCTTTTTTTTTAGTACTAGATGGTCCCAGTTACCTTTGCGTCTTAATCGACTGAGTCATCTGTTTTAAGGTTTAAATTGGGTGGTCTAAATTATAATTAATTCATTGGCAAAACTCATGGGTCAAATCATTTGATCTTGACATAAATGATCTGGTTTTAAAAGTTGTTTCTGTGGCATATAGTTGGTCAAGTTCACAAACTTTAGATTTGAAGCATTCTGGACATCAAGTTGGCAGTATTAATGATGAAGTAAGGTGAGTAAAAAAATAAAAAAATAGTGTCCAGAATCATTGGTGGAGTTCTTAGTTAGGCCACCTTAAAGGTTTAACTTTGACATTTTGTTTTTAAGTTCGTTTAAATGATTATTGATCAAGTTCTAGACGTGTGGCGGCTCTCCCTTTTGAGTTGGGCACCACAAGTGCTAAATATTATTGATCAAGTTCTATAATCCTTGGGTTAAAATAGCTTAGAATATATGCCTTTGGTATACATCCTGAATGTTTTTGCTTTTTAATTTAGCCCTCCTCATTTAAATGGACATTGCGATGAGACATTAAGTTGCAGTTCTTTGGACTTTTGAAATTATCTTGAGTCATTAGAAATAGGTTGGGGCTTTGACGCCTCATTGCCAATAGAACCTAAAAATATTACAAAAACAAACAATTATTAAAGGATGAAGTTAATAATGATTGGCATTGAAAGTAAAAATGTACTTAAGTCTTTGGTCCAGTTGTTTTAGCCAATGTCATTATAGTAGTGGGCCTTGGTAAGTTTGTCATACTGGCTATCATTTGAAGCTTTATTAGATAGTGATTAATTAAAACAAAAATAGGTTTAAAATTAAATGATAATTGGTCTGTGTTTAGCTCTTCTTCAAGCCCTTTTTCAGAGTATTCAGACTAGTTGTCATAGTCATATTATCCCATAAGGTAGGCAGCATTACCCGTTATAGGGTTAAGCAAATACATTGAGCACCTGGGATATCTTTAATTATTGTTATAATTTTGGCATTTATCTGAGATACGCTGTAGGAGTTGCACAGGGTTGAACCCACTGAGCAATCAGGACCAACGATATGATGATCATTGTCCACAAACATCAAAATAACCTTATAAAAAATATGGAGCACTTTCTCCCACAACCTCTTTTATTAAATATACTTAATACCGCGGATTCTTCTCTATTCCGCTTACCCTTAACTTACTCAACAACACCCTCCTCTTAATCGTCCATATCTCTTATACTACAGTAGCTTGGACGATACCACTCTCATAGCTTGGACTATTCAGTTCCACCAATTCTCCTCGTTTCAGGTAGTTATTCTCTAATTTGCTATCGCACTAATTGTAGACGATTTAATTTGTATTTGTCAAATGTTGACATCACCTTATTTAGAGGCGATCCAATAATAAATTCATTATATCCAATAAAACCTGTTAATCCCAATATTGCCTCATCTTGAGGTACTCAAATACTCATATATGATTTCATTTTTGGCAGATTCTGACTTAGCTTTCCCACGATTATCATCCAGTCATATCAGAATCATGACATTACCCCCTCCTTGACTGGATGATGAGGCTCCTATTGTTTATATGTTCAGAGGAACTTTGCATGTACTTGGTTAATGATCTGACCACTTGTGGAATCCTTGATGGTATATGCATCAACCCCAGTTTTCTCTATAACTTCAAACAAACCAGTACAAATACTGGCCAGCTTGTGTCTTCACCTGAATCCATGTTGGTCATGAAAGAGAACCATATCGCTGTCTTTGAATTTCGCCAGCCCACTATGACATACCTGATTGGTGGCCTGATTCTAATCTTCTTGGCTAAGCTGAAGGAATATGCTTCGGTTTGCAGTTTGATCAGAATATTTGCAAGGTTTGTCAAGTAGCGTTGGGGTTCCATTCCACCAGTGTCTTCTACACATGAATAAAGTAATTCCAGAAGGGCTGGGTGTCAGCCATATAGTAGTTGTAAGGGACTTTCCCCATGGCGGAATGATAAATAATGTTATAGGCAAACATGGCAGTGGAAAGAAGAGCACTCCAATCAGAAGGGCGATACAATACCAATTTTTGTAGTATGTTCACAAACGTTCCATTCACTCGTTCAACCATTCCATTAGACTTGGGGTGGTATGGGGTTGTCAGAACACCATGGATACCCATAAGCTCATTCAGTTTGGGGAGGATGTGCGAAGTAAAGTTGGTTCTGTTATCAGTGAGAATGAACTGAGGGCAGCCATGGCGCTAAATAATAAATTTCATTATGAACTTGGCTACTATAACTGCCCCCAAATACCATATTGCCCTTACCTCAACCCACAGGGTCAAGTGGTGATAGCCACCAGAATGTACTTACACTGGTTAGCTCCTGTTGGCAAGGGACCAATGACATTGATAGAGACTATATGCCAAGAAAAGTGAGGTTTCACTAACTGGTATGAAGTCTTATGGTGGAATGGCTTCTCCTCTTGGCACTTATGGCAACAGGAAATGATTTCAAACACATCTAAGTTCCTACTTTCCCAATAGTACTGAAGGCACAACAACTCCATTGTCTTGCATACCCCACCATGTCTAACTGCCTTGTGGGCGCTTATAATAATTTCTGGCCATGCTGAGGGTCGCGGAAAATTCATCATAGAATTTCCAATCCACTTAAACAATTCTCCATTCCGTTGGAAGGTATTTTTTCACATTTCATCCAATGCTTTGATCACTTGGGGCTTCATCATCGTACTTTCCACTGAGCATTTTATCAAACATTATGTCACTTATATCTGCTGTAACTGCAATTGTTGGCAACCTTGATAAGCAATCAGAATTTTGGTGTTTTGCTCCTGGTCAATGAAGAATTTTGAAGTTAAAAGCTTGCAGCTTTAGAGCCCTTCGGGATAGCCGCCCCTCAGGCTCTTTCAAGTTCTGCAACCAGCACAACAATGCATGATCCATTACAACCTTAAACTTTACTCTGTGCAAGTAGACTCAGAACTGCTTATACACATAAATCACCGCTAAGCACTCTCGCTCAGTTACCATGTAATTTTGTTTATGGCATTTCAAGCTAAGACTGCAGAACGCCACAGGGTGCTCCTCCCCCTCATCGTCCTACTGATACAGGACCGCCCCAACAGCAGAAAGTGATGCATCCATCTGCACTATATAATTTTTATTGAAATTAGGGTAGCGTAACATGGACGCACTAATTAGTGCCATTCAAAGTGTATCAAAGGCACATTGGCGCCATTCTGTCCATTCGAACATGGCATCCTTCTTTAGTAGCTCAAACAGTGGACCACCAATGCAACTGAAATTGGGTATGAAGCGTCAGTAATAACCCACCATCCCCAAAAACACTTAAATGTCCCACTTACTAACTGGCTTAGTCATATTCTGGATAGCCTCCACCTTGGCAGGTTAGGGTCTCAGCCCAGTTGCATCCCCCACAAAAACGAGGTACTCCAGCTGATCCTTGAAGAAGTGGCATTTCCGGGGCTTGATCTTAATATTGGCCTCAGCCAGTCGACGAAATTCCTCTTCCAATTGGGTAATGTGTTCAGTGAACATGCGAGAGAAGACATTAATATCATCAAGGTACATGAGTACAAATGACAGCTTCAGATCGGCCAGAATGGTGTCCATTGCTCGTTGGAACATAGCTGGGGCATTACATAGCCCTTGCGGCATCTGAGTTGGCTGGTTAGCCCTTTGGATGTGATTATGGCGCATTTTTCTTGTTCTGCTGCAGGTAACTCAATTTTCCAATAACTGGACATTAAGTCCATTGCCAAGAAGTAGCGAGCTCCACCTAACCAATCCAGCGCATTATCAATCCGTGGCAGAGGGTATGAGTCTTTTTGGTGACACTAATGAGCTTCCAGTAGATGATTACTACGCGTTTAGTACCATCCTTCTTTTTAACAATTAGGACAGACAAAGCCCATGGGCTCTTAGATGGTTCGAGCATTCCCTGCTCTAGCAGCTTGTCAATATCCTCAGTGATGACTTCTTCAGTGGCCCTTGATCAGCGGATTGGCTGAGACCTGATGGGGGGATGATCCCCAGTGTCCAGTCTATGAACCACCCCTAAAGTGCACCCCAAATCATGATCATCAGCTGCAAAAACCTCTTTGTATTTTAGAAATACAGCTTCCACCTGATACTTCTGATCTTCTGATAACCCAGATAAACTCTTGTGGTACAACCACCATTGCGCCAAGATGTGGTTAGATGGGCAGACAAAATTCATCCAGAGAACCAAACTCATGAACATGGTTGATCTCTTCAACTGGGTTCAGATGTAAATACGCTATAATCTGATGTCAGCGGATTTGAATGAGGCTGTTCTGAAGATTTTCTATCATTACTTTAATTTCCCCATGGCCTGGAAGTATGATACCTGGAGCCACGTGGGGCTCAAGCCATGATTGATGATAAGGCCCAATGAGATTTCCATAGAGCCCAGCTGGTACTTCCACTTTAACTCTGTGTCTATTATTACTTGATGTCCAGAGGGAATGCATATAGCTCCAGCTTCCTAAGCAGTAACCCTGATTTTCATATAACTGATGGGGAAGGGCCCAAGTTTTTCCTTTTTAAACTATGATAGCGCTCTGGAATCACCCCATTGCTGTAGGCAAGGTTGATTTGTCCCATATGCACTGAACCCTTCAGCACTCCGCTAGAGTAAAATAAATTGGGATCTGCTGTCCCAAGATAGCAAGGGTCTCTTCCATCATGTCAACAACAGCCCCATAGTGTCACATAAAAGAAGTCCCAATCAACAGATCGTAGTTGCTATTTGGTAATACTAATGCTGGAGCCACCATAACAACGGATCCAAACTGCAAGGGAAGCGCGCTATATGCCCCTTCTCACCGTGGTTTCCACTCCGGAAGTCCCATACACCATCCGGTGATCTATGTCAGGTTTTAAAGATAACTTCGCCACCAACTTAGTGGAGACAATGTTAACAGAAGCGCCTGTATCAACTATAGCTCATACTTGGTTTTTGACTACCACAATGTCACAGTAGGTGCACTCTGAGTAAGATGAATGCCAGCTATTTGCTACATGTACATTCAGCGGTTCACGTTTTCCCAGGAAATTTATAATACTTGCACCAACTGTAGGGTACTTTGTTTTAATAGCATCCACTGGAAGGGCGACCTCTACTCTCTTTGATACAACGCATCTGCGAACAGTTCTAGCTGTCCTGACAGACTTTGGTCAAACTTTTGACAAGCGTCAGGCTTTGGCTGCTCTGGAAACCTTGCGTCCGCCGTTTTTTTGACTTTTATTTGAGACAGCACATTTACTTCCCCAACCAGCTGTTGGTAGAGGGAGGTATCGTCATACTGGGAGGCTTCTGCTGCAATTAATACAGTAGCTTCAGGTGGGACGTATGAATTTGAGATAGCGAAAGTAGAGAGTTTTGTCTCTACTCCGCTCTGACTTTTCCTTGATAATTTTGATTCTGTTGTATGTAAGGGATCCATCGATTAGGGTAATATTGTCCCATGTGCCCAGTGCGAACGCAATTAAAACAACTTATGCCATAGGTCCTACATCTGTGCTTAATATATGTTGGCCCACTTGTAAGGGTATTCCAAAGATGATCAGCGTAACCAGACTCACATTGGTAGAACACCTGCTATTGATCAGCATACTTAGGGCTAAAGTGGTAGTTGGTCAGTTGTCAATTGGCAGATATGGGATGGATGTTGGACTGTAGTGAGTAAACTGGCAAAACTTGCACCAACTGATTGATTCCCCCACATAACTAGGGTCAGCAACGGCGACAGTGTGAATCTGTTTAATGTTGGGTGGCGGGAAAGTTACAGCTAAGCGACGTACAAACTGAACAAGTTTAAGAAGAGGTACATCGGCCTCCAACAACAGGGCCATGACGTTGAAAAGCTCAGGGTATGGCTTCACCACAGAGGAAATAGCAATGCACATGTTAACTTCAGATAAAATACCTGCCCCAATCAACACATGGGCTTCCACTGTAAAACGCTCATCAAATGCAGTGAGGGTCTCATTTCGCTGAAACCCAATGGTCAAGAACTTGGCTTTCTGCTGTGACATCTTTCCAGTTCCAAACAACAACAGCACCATCTTCTTAACTTCTTGGTATGTAACGGAACTATTTGGAAGATAACAAATGACTTGATCAACACTTCTGACATCCAAGGTTGAGATAAACAGTTTTACCCTTTGCCAGTATGAGGTTCCTTCAGTTGAAAACTCAAAGTGTCAAAAGAACTCATAGATATTTCCATCACGATCAAATGGCGTCAGATTTTCATTGCAAACTTCCTGGAGCAGCTCATCTTGTCTTTTGAGCACAGTGTTCAATGCAAGTTTCAATTCCTCATATGCAACGGCCCCAGCATCTTGTGCAGATTCCTTATCAAAGCAACCGGACTGTGACATAGCAGGCAACTGGTTTATATTAATTTTATAACTGATCAATGAGCCCCCTGTAGTGAGCACCACAGTTATAAAATTGGTGGTATCACTAGATACGCCGGCGGATTTTGCACAGGGTTTGACCCACCGAGCAATCAGGACCAACGATATGATGATCATTGTCCATGAACCAACAAAATAACCTTATAAATAAATATGGAGCACTTGCTCCCACAACCTCTTTTATTAATTATACTTAATACCGCGGATTCTTCTCTATTCCGCTTACCCTCAACTTACTTAACAAAAACCTCATCTTAATCGTCCATCTCACTTATATTACAGCAGCTTGAACGATACCACTCTCATAGCTTGGACTATTCAGTTTCACCAATTCTCCTCGTTTCAGCTAGTTATTCTCTAATTTGCTATCGCACTAATTGTAGACGATTTAATTTGTATTCGTCGAATGTTGATATCACCTTATTTAGAGGCGATCCAATAATAAATTCGTTATATCCAATAAAAACTGTTAATCTCAATATTGCCTTGTCTCGAGGCAATTGAATACTTGTATCTGATATCATTTTTGGTAGACTTCGACCTAGCTGTCCCAAAATTATCGTCCAGTCATATCAGAATCATGACAAAGTGTTTGCTAAGTTGAAGTATATTGAGGATCCATTTGTCTGGTATCTTCCACATAAGCATAGAGTAATGCAGGTAGAGATGGGTACCTTCCACATAGTAACTGGAAGGAACTCTTCTCCCATGGCAGAATAATAGCTAATGTTGTGGCCAAAGATGGCTATGGAAAGGAGAAAATCCCGATTTAAAGGTCAATCTGTTACCAATTTCCAGAGTATGTTTACTAAGGTCTTAATAACTTGCTCAACTATCCCATTGGACTTAGGGGTGGTATGAGGTCATCAAAACCTGTGGATGGCCATCAGCTCATTTAGCTTCAGCAGGATGTGAGGTGAAGTTTGTTCTGTTATCAGTGAGCATGAATTTAGGGCAGCCATGTCACTGGATTATGCATTTCATTATAACTGGCCACTGTGACTGCCCCAAATCTTGTATCACCCATGCTTCAACCTACTTGGTCAAGTGGTCGATTGCTGCCAGAATGCATTTGGAAAAATTTGTTCCCATTGGCAAGGGCCCACGATGTCAATAAATTGTATTACAAGAAAAATTTGGTTTTATTAACCAATAGGAGGTCTTTTGGTGGAACAGCTTTTCCACTTGATACTGTTGGCAGCAGAAAATCGTCTCAAGCACGTCAAAGTACATACTCTCCCAATAATACCAAGGGCGCAACAATTCTAATGACTTACATAAGCTGCCATGTCCTAAAGCCCTATGTGCGCTCATAATAATGCTTGGCTGTGCTGAGGTCTTGTTTAGTTCACTGTAGAATCACTAATCCTTTTGTACAACTCACTGTTCCGTTGGAAGGTATTAGTGCACATTGCATTTAAAGCCTTTATGACCTGAGGCATTTTGTCATCATATTGTCTGCTAAGTATTTTGTCATACATGACATTGCTCAGATCCACTGTAACAGCAATCGTGGGTAAAGCTGACAAAAAATCTGCATTCTGATGTTTTGCTTTAGGTTGGTGAAGGATTTTAAAGTTGTAAGCCTGCCGTTTGAGATCCCGTTGGGCTAGACACCCTTCAGGCTCCTTTAGATTTTACATTTAGCATAACGAAGCATGATCCATTACTACTTTAAACTTCACTTTATGTAATTACAACCTATATTCCTTATATGTGTAGATTACCAAGAACTCCCAATTGATCATGGTATAATTGCATTCATGGCAGTTCAGGCTCCAACTGCAGTATGCAACTGGTTGCCCCTCCTCCTCATTGTCTTTTGGTATAGGACCGCCCTACAGCGGAAAGTGACGCATATATTTGGATTATCTCTCTATCAAAGTTTTAATAGAGCAGCACTGGTGCACTTATTGATGCCTTCTGAAGTGTATCAAAGGTGCATTGTCAACATTCCGGCCATTTAAACACATCATTTATTCTTGGTAACTCAAACAGCGGACCTTCAATACAGCTTAAGCTGGGTATAAAGCATCGTAATAAACAACCATCCCCAAAAATACTTATGTCACGCTTACTATTTGGTGGGGTCATTTTTTGGATAGCTTCCACCTTGGATGGTTGAGGTTTCAGCCATGTTGCTTCGACCACAAAACCCAAGGTACTCCAGTTGGTCTTTTAAGAAGTGAATTTTACATGCTCAATCTTGATGTTGGCCTCAGCAAGCCAGCGGAGTACCTCCAAAAATGGGTAAGGTGCTTAGAAAATGTTTGGGAAAATACATTGATGTCGTTGTGTTAATGAGAAAGCATGACAGCTTCAAATCGCCAAGAATGGATTCCATAGCCCGTTGGAACGTAACTGGGGCATTACACAGCCCTTGAGGCATACGTGTCAATTGAAAAAGCCCTTTGGATGTAATTACGGTGCATTTCTCTTGTTTCTCCACAGGTAACTCAATTTTCCAGGAACCCTATATCAAATATACTGCCAAAAAATGATGAGCCTCTCCTAACCAATCCTATGAGTTTTCAATCTATGGCAAGGGATGAGTCTTTTTTGGAGATACTGTTAAGCTTCCAGTAGTCTACCACTACCTGGTTGGTACCATCCTTCTTTTTGCAAAACAAAACGGGCAAAGCTCATGGACCCTTTGATGGCTTAAGCATCCCTTGTTCCAGTAGCTTCTTTATTTCCTTGGTAACTACTTTTTCAGCTGCCTTATATTCGCGGATTGGCTGAGACCTTATAGGGGATGATCTAAAGTGCCCAAAATGGTGGACCACCCCCCAAGCGCACCCTAACTTGTGATTGTTGATAAAAAAATCACCATATATTTTCAAATAAAGAAATTTCCCGATATTTCTGTTCTTACAATAACCCTATTAAGTTTTCACTCAGTACCACCGCCATTACGCTGGGATGCAATTTACCATTAACCAAATTCATATTGCGGCCTGAACCCATAAACCAAAGGACCTCCTCAACAGGGATCAAGTGAAAATATGCTATTTTGGTGTCAGCTGATTTGCAATGGTTCTGTTTATAGGTTTTATAGTAGAACCTTGATCTCCAATGTCCCAGTAGTATAATGCCTGAAGCTACGTGGAGCTTAAGCCACAATTGCAGATAAGGGCCAATAGCTTCCCCATAGAGTCCATCTGGTACTTCCACCTACAATTCGGTGTTCACTATTACTTGGTGACTGGAGGGGATGGTTATAGGCCCAGCAGCTCTGAGATGCGGCCTTAAATACTCATATATCTGCTGTGGGAGGGCCCAAGTCTTGCTCTTTAGTTGATGGTAGTGAACTGAAATTACTATGGTACTATATACAAGGTTGATATGTCCCATATGCACCAGGTCCTTCAGCACTCCGCTAAAGTAAAGTAAATTGGGATTCGCTGCCCCAAAATTTTAAAGGTTTTCTTCATCATGTCAATGACATCCTCAAAGCGTTGCATGAAAGTGGTTCCAATTAACAGGTCATAATAGCTGTTCAGTAACACTATCACCGGAGCCACAATGACAATTGACCATAAATACAAAGGTAGCACACCGTACACACCCTCAAAGACCGTGTTTTCCCCTCCAGTGGTCCCATACACCCATTCAATGTTAAACATCCGGTTTAACTTCAACTTTGCCACAATCTTAAGGTAACTATGTTGAATGGAGCGCCCCTATCCATTATAGCTCAAACTCAATGTTTTGCTACAAAAATGTCATAGTATGTACACTCAGAATAAGAAGAATTTTTGCTGTTTTATACATAGACATTTATTGAGTCTCTCTTTTTAAGGAAGCTCTTAATACCCTCACTGACTTTGGGGTATTCTTTGACAATAGCATCCACCAAGAGGCGACATTTGCTCCTTTCAGAGAAGGGGCATCTGAGGATGGGCCCAGCTCATCTGGGGAAACTTGGTCGAATATTTGACAAGCAAATGACTTCAGTTGCTCTTGAGGTCCTTCTTCCACTGCGGCCTTGGCTTGTGCCCATGTCAGTACATTTACCATTCCAACTAGCTGCTATTATATAAAATAATCATCATACTGAGAGACTTCCGCATAATACACTTTAATAGGTTCAGGTGGGACTTTTGGGGTTGGGATAACGGAGGTAGAGAGTCCTGTCTCTATTCCACTATATCTTTTCCCTGGTAGTATTGATCCTGTTGCATGAAGTGAATCTGACGGTTAGGGCGATTCTAGATAAGTTGGCCAGGGTGACCACACTTAAAACACTCTACCACGTAGGATCCGCATTTTTGGTTCTCATAAGATGGGCCAGGCTGATAATTTGACTATTGGCGATAGGCATACCCAGGGCCAGGCAATAGGAGACTGCTTATGATCTGCGTAAACAGGCCCAAGTCAATATTTAGCCTGCTGGCAATTACCATAATCAGGTCCCGACCAGAAGTTAAAGTTGCTGGGGTAACTTGGCCAAGGGCGAGGCGCATAATTATAATAAGGGTGGGGGTTACTAGGCGGAATCTAAATGAGATTGGAAAATTCCATAAAATAAGAATGTCATGGCCTGATGACATATTTGAGGGGACCAACTGCAAAGATAAATGTAGTCATCATGAGGCCAAAAAAAGTGAAGTTAGCAGGCCTTCCTGACCTCAAACATACCATAGACCAGCGCTGGGTTCAGGTCAGATATTCTCATGTTAGCCTAGGGGATATGCGTGAAGCTTAGCCCTGTGTTGTGGAAAGGGCGTTAAAATGCACTAGCTATATTATAAATGGCGATGATTTAGTTCAGTTGCTCAAAGAACGGGGTTTTAAAACCCATTCTTTTTTGAAATTTCAAAATTGGGTCAGTCGTGTCTACTATCAATAACTTGAGCTCATTCAATCTCAAGATATTGTACCCTGACCTATGGAAGCATGCACTTATTAGTGTACCTGGGCATAGCACCACTTCCACCAATTTGACGATTCCCCCCAATTGTTTAAGTATGTTTCCTCAAGACCAACCTTCCTCGTTATTTAACTTCCTTAATATATAGTCCAGTTAGTTTACTTTTTTTTGTTATGCTTCCTTAGGCAAACCTGTGCATGGACCTCCTTGAGGAGGTTTTTAACAACGTTGGCTGTTCTATTTTTCCAAAATTTGTCTACAAAATCAAGTGTACCGTTGGGCCCCCTTAGTACCCTCCAGACTGAGAAACTCAAACCCTCCAGCACTGATCTTCGCTTGGTTATGGGCTCCCCTGTGGGGTCCACCCAAGTGTTGCTGTTTAATCGTTACCAGCTACTATATACCGCGGTATATTCCCTTACACTAGGTCAATTTGGCTCTGGCAATCTTTGCAATGCCTATCTACCATAATTCTAATGACTAGTTTTCTGGCGGTGTGGTGGTGCATCTCACACCACCTCTCAGGGAACAGGATAGTTACAGACACTCTCCTTACATTAGTCAACCAACCACTTTATTTAATGTGCATGAGTAGTATCCGTGTGGGGCTTTTTGCTGAGTGCAAATTGGGTGCGCCTATCATTTTTCACGGCATCAATGGGGCTCACCACTGTAAACTCATTTGGCGTTAGTTGGGGATTCTCAATATTACTCTTTCTACCTCCAACTGGGAAGTGTCCACCCTTCTTGCTTGTACATGGTGGATTTGGATAATTTGCAATCTGGGAGTCCTGATTCAATGACTTTCCACTAAATTACCAAAAAACAATATATTAAAATGATTTTTCTTGGCACATGTTCAGATGGTGCAGGCATGATCATTTATGAAGGGCCTATGGTGATGGCCTTGGATAATAATGCCCAACCCGCTGCCAAAATGGATATGGGATTGTTCACGTTCCAGAACGCGTTTTATAACGGTAATTCCTTATATGAAACCGAGCCAAATATCATCCAATGTGGCTCTAGTTTGAAACCATTTTAGTATACCAGATCACCCCAAAGAACTCGTGCTCGACCCCCACCATGATCCTCAGGACACAGACAGTGGAGAAGGAGTTACTTTTACAATTTAAAAATTTTTATGCAACTCCATAAAACATGATGGGATATATGACCTCAGTAGTAAGGGTAGCCAACTATCCCTCTCCAAATTATGAAAAACGTGCTCTGGAGACATGCTTATGCCTGAAGAAGATTTTTATGATGAAGTGTGGGCGTTATCTGGTAAGAATAAAAGCCATTCTGGATATTTTTTGTTGACTGCTAATATTTCATCCCCTTTATGAAAAATCACCATAACTATTTTGAAGGATGCAGGAGCCTCTGAGAATTTTATTGACCAAGACCTAGCTGACTACCTTGAGTTAAATTACTTGCCGGGTGGTATGGTTTTTGGGAGGGGCTTACCAAGCTATTACCACGCAGAAGGTTCTAGGGTCAGTAAAATCAAAATTGGCAAGTATCTTTTTTCAGACCGTTTTTAAGCATCTAAAGCCTCCTGTACCTCATTCTTTTTGGATGTAGAGTGGTGACGAAAGTTTGACGTCAGGGCCAACTTGAAAGGTAATACATTGTCCTTAACTTTGGAGAATGGTCATATATTAGTTGTCCCCTTGTATGAGGCTAATCCTCAGGGCGATCCGCCCCACTGGCCAAATATCCACACTCTCAGTCTTACTCTGTTGCTGAAGCCCTCTTTGGAGGTTCCTTTAATTACCTGTTTGGAGGGGCCAGAATCTTATTTTAATGCGGCTTCTGCCAATGTACTACCAGCTCATTCATAGTTTTATTGAAAGTTCAAGCTTACCGTTGATCTGGTGCTTGTATCTTCTCTCATTTACCCTTTTGACTGTATGGGAGGAAGCGGCCTTAAATGTGCGGGTTTAGGAGCAGTTAGCTAAAGGCGCAACATTTTAGCGTACCTCCACAGTATGCTCCTCACTACCCTTTGTGGTTAAAGCTGATGGTACCTTACGCCCATGTGTAGATTATGGGAATCTCAACAGCATAACAGTACTAGACTTGCATCTCATACCACTGGACTCACAGATTTAATGATAGTGGATAAGGTGAAAGTCTTCTCCAAATCGAGTTGCTTAAATATGTTCAAACAGATCTGGATCAAAACATGGGCCAGAAGTGGCTAATTGCATTCTGTACTGCTAAGAGATTTTCCAATTTCGGGTTATGTCCTTTAGGCTTAAAAAAGCCCGTGTTATCTTTCAAAGCCGTTTTGATGTGGCTTTGGGGACCTGCTGGGGTATGCTCAGTAGCCTACATGGATGATATCCTGGTGTTTTCCCCTGATCAAAAGTCCCATGAAGTACACTTCAGCAAGAGGTGGAGAGGTTAAAGGCAGCCAACCTTATGGTGAAAATCAGTAAGTGTGAATTCTTCAAGTCTCAGGTCACCTTCCTAGGCAACGTTGTGTTTGACCAAGGCCATATGATAAATCCAGACAATTAGAATTAGATTTGTGTGGCACACCCCCACTTTGGTCAAGGAATTGAGAAGTTTTTTTGGGGGGGGGGACGTGAACGTTCCTTAAGATATTCACGCCCAATTTTTCTGAGGTAGCAGGCCCCTGTATAAGGCGAGTGGAGCTAAAATTCTCCATTGGTCTCCCATTTTGCAGGATGTCTTCCAAGATGTAAAGTGCACCCTGCTGTCCACATCTGTTATTTGCTATGCAGATCCAGAAAAAGAATACACCTGTGGCTACTGATGCCTCCAACTTCGCCATAGAGGCTGCCTTATTACAAGTAAGTGAAGATGGAATAGAGCATCAGGTAGGATAATTTTTTGGAAGATGTTCCTGCCTGAGTTAAACTATGCTGTTTATGACAAAGAGTTATTGAAAGTGGCTGAGGCGCTTACCTTGTGGCGTAATCATTTGCATGGTTCATCCCCAACCGTTCTGAGTGCGTACAGATCACTGTGCATTATTGTACTATCGCACACCTTATGTCTTGAACCCATGGTAAACCCACTGGCATGAGACCCTGGACCAATATGTGTTTTTTTGAGTTTACTAATGTAACGCACAGGTTCTTGCCAGTACATGACAAATGAGTAGGGCAGCAGCAGAAATGTCACTGACCACATGATTGATAATCCCATGGAAAACCACCCTCTCACCTGTGCACCATTTCTGACATTTGCAACATATTTGCAGACTAAGGTTCTTGCAATGCTGCAAGCTAGCAGTATGTCCTGACCCCAGGTAAGTGCCGAGAATGAGGCCAATGCCTGGCCTAGCTCATTTGCTGAGCTTATTGTTCTAGTGTTCTGACTAAACTTCCCTTTGTTGGTAATAAAATCAGATAAAATTCAAGCAAGAAAGTATGATTTTATTTGTAGATTTCTTATTGAGAAAACAAAACTGTATTTGCAATTGCAATTTCCCTATTCTAAAGCATCTCTGATAGTTTAAGATATTGCAAAACCGCTTTTCTTTCCCATTATTATCACTTTTAGTAACATGATTCTATGCAATTTCTTTGAGATTGACAATCAACCTGGGATATGAGCAAATATGTCCGCAACAATACCAGTTGGGCAAAAGTGGCCAGCATGAAAGGCCCGAAGCCCTCCCAACCCAGTGGGGAAAAATGCCCAGCGGAATGTTGACACACCCTCCCACCAAAAAGGGTGAGTACAGCGCTGCACCCAGAGTTTTGCAATTCCTGCAAAAAATGGGCGCATATACCAAAATTGAACACTCCCAACCCTTGTCCTCCCTTGAGCATAACCTTAGAATTATGGTCGGTGATACTTCCCTTAAATCATGGGAAAAAATGGCGAGGCCTTCTCCACAACTTTCCCAAACACCGTCTCAGTAAATTACAAAAATCTACACAGAGGATGGGTGGACGTCGGGTTCATGTCCATTGAAGAAGCGGCGGATGCAGCAAAAATTAAATTCTCCATAAAAATCAACAATGAAGACTGCACCATCCACACAGTGCGCATGCTATGGAATGAGGCAAACAACCTATTATCATATTTGACTGACTCCCAAGCACCGTGCACCATGATATCCTTGCAGATGAGCTCCGCGGGGGCCTCAAAGATTATGGAGTAATCAAACAGTTCAAATTCAAAAATTCCCCCTCCTGCCCCACCTGTGCACAGGAAAGGCAATAGCCATTATTGAACCAGATCAGGACGTGGCAGAGGACATCACCCTCATTCCCCACATGGCGACCATCAACCTCCCCGATGGCAGCGTATCTCACCCCTTCCATATCACACCAGAACACACCTCACCTATCTGCGAATTCTGCTCAGCAATAGGCCACAAAGACCATGCATGCCCTTCAAGTGTGGGATTGAAGCACCGGAAATTTGGGAGGACAATATGGATGAGACAAGCCCAACTTTCGGCAAAATAAGGACTCCACCTTTGCCTTCTATTGGGGCGAAAAAGCCAATATTGCTTTGGTTGAGCCCATCTCACGCAAGGACCTCCATCGCTCACAGATTGCCCGCAAGCAGGCCGCGAGCTCCACTGAGACCCAAACTCACACCACAATTTCCATTGAACAAATTCAGGCAGATGCCATGGCAGCACAGCGGAATAACCAATCAGATCCCCCACATAAAACCCAACACAACCAAAACAACAAATTCTTTGGACACAACCAATTAAACACCTCCAACCAAGCGGGAGCAGAACCACATTGCACCACTGGGGATCCTCCCAGCCAATCACATGATATAGGCGATGATATGGAAGACCACTTCAGCCGATCACAATGTGACAACACCTATACACAAGACCCAACCACCCCAACTCCTAGTTTCTGCCCATCAAACCCACAGGCAAGCGGCAAAAAAAAATTTCTAATGGGGCAAAAGACAACCCACACCAGACCTAAAATCCACGGAGTAATCCAAGCCAGAAGAAACTGAACAATGCCAGCACCAAGGCCGCTGACCAAAACACTGGAACAAATCTGTCTAGTTGACCCCATACTCGCAGTATGACCCACGATAAGGAACTGGGTGACCTCAGTGGGTCACCCCAGCGTTCCTGATGCGTGGACTATCGCAATCAACATAGGGATGCTCAACATTGCAGGAGCCAAGGCCCCCACATCCCGGGCCAAAAAAATGGCTTTCCTGCACAATATCCCCGTGGACATCTTGGCCATCCAAGAACCCCACTGTCCACTGGGGGAGGAGGAGTCATGGTCAACCATGCTCCTCCCGGCCAAATCCTTTTGGACACACCATTTTGGGATGGTAATTCGAACAAACTGTAACCCTCCAGTAAAAATCCAAATCACATACCCCACCTGGAGGGACGGCTGCTCCTAGTGAACCTTGAGTGGAATGAAGAAAATTTTGCCGTGGTGTGTGTATGCCCCAAATGATCCAAATGACTGCCAAATTTTTTTTTCTAATATCCTCTCAATCCATTTCTCCAAGGCAACGTTTTTCACGGGAGATTTCAACTGCTGGCTTAACACCAATACTGACCGCTGGCCCAAGTCTAGGGCTATACCTCACAGCCACATGGAACTATGCTTACTAAAGGCAATGTTGAGCCTATGTGACACCATTCCCAAACAAGCCCCCACCATGGCCAACATGACGGGGCCCCACCAAAACAATAACCAGCTAGTCTCAATGACCCAGATTGACCTGATGCTCACCCCTATAAACTTCCAGCACTGAGTATCGAACTTTACAACAACAATTATCCCTTTCTCCAACCATCAAATAGTTCCAATAGCGCTATCATCCTCAGAAAAATATGAAAAACCACCAACCTGGCACAGAGTTCACCTGAGCACCATCCACCTTCCGGAGCTTAAACTTTGGATTGAGATGGTGCTAACAACACAGCAAGAAAGACAAACACCCAATGGGAATCCTATTGCCAAGTGGGAAATATTCAAGGCTTGTGCAACCAAGAAAGCCTGCCACCTAAACTCCAGAAAAATAGCCGCAATGTCCATGACAATCAACAAGGCTATCAGACAGCTTCAACACTTAGAAAACAACACACCTCATGAGGGATACACCCCCCCAATGGGGCTGCCTGTGGTTCCAGCTATTGACACAGGTAAACTCCCTCTTTAGGAAACACCAGCATAAGCCGAAGTATGCTATAAATAAAAATACATCTTATCCGGAGAAACTCACATGGCCCAATTTTCTGCCATTTTAAACAAATTTCAACGTCGGCGACCTGCTCATAGGTCCACCGAGCAGATGACACAAAGGCATCTACACCATCAGAAATATCAGCTGAATCACACCAATTTTACACTGACCTGTACACGGTGGATTTTCGCATCACCTAACGAAATTGAAAAATTTCTATCATCCGCTAATATTAACACTATAGCTGACCAACCAGACCTTGCAGCATCCATAGCTAAAGATGAACTATGGTAATAATAAGATCAACCTCACGCAACAAGTGCCCTGGGCCTGATGGCCTCCCATATGAATTTTTCAAAAAATATTCTAAACATATTGCACCAATACTACTGGCAACTATGAATAAGTGCCTGGAAGACACATCCCTTCTACCTGGTGGCCAAGACGCATATGTGATCACACTTTTCAAAAAAGGAGACCAGGAATATCTAAACAACTGGCGCCCAATTTCTCTCACCAATACTGAAACCAAAATACTAACTAAAATCTTAGCTGAACGTCTGGGTTGCGTTGCTCAGACAACCCTCTCCCCACATCAATTTAAATTCATCCCAAATCGCTCAATTTGGGATAATATTCACACAATTGCCAACATCTGCCAAGCTAACCCCACAGGCGCCCTTGCTTTCCTGGACCAAAAGAAAGCATACAACTGAGTACACTGGGGATACCTAGAACAATGTCTGAAGGCTTTCAACCTACCACCCCGCTTTATAAACTGGGCGCTCCACCTAACGCGCTCAGCCAGGTTTTAATCAGAGGCCCAGGTTTCCTAACTGACACCATCACCCCCCAAAGGGGCCTTAAACAAGGTGACCCGCTTAGCCCCCTACTATACAATTTTACCCTTGACCCCCTCCTCCGCATTGCAAACTCAAAGCTCACCGGAATCAGGTTGGAGGGACAACCACCAACCAAAATGCTCGCCTTTGCTGACGACTGCGTTGTTGGAGTCTCAGGCAATAGGGATGCCAGGGCGATTGAGCGCATTATTCACCAGTATGATTCAGTGAGTAACGCCATTCTGAACAAACAGAAAACAGAGGTAATTGTAATGGGCAAATTCAGTTCAAACTGGGCCTCACCCTCCCACAGCCACACAAACCAACCAACCACACATCCAACCACACAACAACGATCCAAGCCAGTAAAACTACTGTGTTTACCCTTTGCACACCACCCTGCCACCAACCTAGTCTGTCATCTGGGCATATGGCTTGAAGACGGTGGATATGCACTTGACACCATAGAAACCAACATTTTGGACAACATCACAAAAAGAATGTCATGTATGCGGAGGAGTAAAGCCAGCCTAACTGGAAGAGTTGTGTTAGCCAACTCCCTGATCCTATCAAAGTTATGGTTTGCTTCCCACATGATCCCCTTCTCCGCCAATTTTACCAACGCAGTCTACAAGCTCCTGCAGAACTGGCTATGGTCTGGATACCATGCACCTGTCAGGCTGGAGACCATGTATGGTCCACGGAAGAGAGAGCGGATGGGGCTGCTCAACTTCACGGAAAGAGCTACGCAAATCCTAGGCTCATGGATAGCCTCCACGACGTCACCCAACCCACCATCCCCCCACTGGGCCAAGGCAGCCCAAACCAATTTTGCAAAGGCACTACATCTGAGGTCCCCTTCAAACAAGCGACCCTGATGAAGTACCTTGTAACACACCCAAACGCCACTGGACCGCACAACACCAATCGGTATTTCAAACGCATCCTATAAAACCTAAGACAAGGGGATTGGAGCTTCTCCTATGCACAGCAATCCGAAGACATTCACCCTCAAACTGGATATGTGCAACTCCACAGAGGACAAACGGTGTCTAACGTACCTGCCCCATTACCACCCTTCCCTCTGTCCAGGATTGATTACTTAGACCACCAAGACGTCCCATATGACTTGCACACCCAAAAACAGGTGTGAAACCTCGTCACCTGCCCCCTCCTATCCCCACAAGTGTGCTCCACAATGTGGCGATACATGCGCCATACATATAGAACAGCCGACCATACTTTCTCTATGTTTGAAACATGCGCCATCTGTGGCGGACCCAGCACACTAGCACACCACCTGGAAGAGTGCCCGCCATCTGCGCATATCTGGGCCAACGTGATGCACTTGTTTTAACAATCACCTACAACCAGATTCCGACTATCCCGCAATATCATAGCACTCAACATGGCCTCACCTATCCCCAAACACTGAGGGCTCTAATTGTGTTCATTGCAATATGGTCCATTCACACAATTTACCCTTGACGCCTTCAACGGGATCTTCCACAATTCTAACCAAGCCATCATCAGGTTCCACAGCCATTTGGCTGACCATTTTCAAGCCTGGCTGTTCGGCTCACTCCAACACAAATGGAAGAAATGGATGGGCACCTGAATTCCAATCTGGTTCCTTCGTTATGACATTGAAAACCTCACAGTCTTCATAGGCGGTACACCCTACTAGCCCATGAGTTTCCATGCCACTCAAGGTCTAGTCACCCACCACCCGTGGCCCCCCAGCCACACCAAAGTGTGCCAAGTCGTATCTTTTGAGTTCCTGTGTTTTGCGCTCTCTTTTTTTTAGTACTAGATGGTCCCAACCCAAGGGGGGGGGATTCATCTATGTGTGTTTTGCGCTCTCTTCCCATTTCTGTTTTCTACTTTCCCTGCTCCTACATATCGGATGTGTCTGTCCCCTGATCAGCCATCCTCATATTAATAAAAAGATATTGCAAAGCCCTAAATCTGGCTCTTGAGCAACATCCAAATTGTGGCTCGGGAAAGCCCCATATCCCACATGATGACCATTTGGAGGATTTGGGACACCGGTTGTTTGATACTCTGGATCATTCCTCATTCTTAGATCCCCAATTCCTTACCTATGATCCCCATTTCTACTGATTTTCTAATTGGTCCGATTTTCCTAATTTGACCTTTAAATTCATGTGCATATTAGAACCAAAATTCACAAGGTTGATGTGTGGATCAGACTGGCCCTGATCCATCACAACTAAGAACAAGGATAGTAGTTTGGCGACGCTTTGAGCTGCGATCCTGCACTAGCTCCTGATCCCAAGGAGGTAGAGGTGCATAATACCCATTTGATGATTATGCCAGGTAAGATTGTGTCTCAACTTCTATCTTCCTTGGTCCACGGGCCAGCTCTTGATCCTCTGGAAAATGTAAAGAATATGTTATGTTAAGAAAGGTAGTCCTTTCACAGCCCTTGTCAGCCAAATTCTATAGTCCTTTCTAAGAGCGCGTTTTATTATGAGGACATTTCCATGGGTTATCACGTGAAGGATGAGATGGTGTGGTCTCAGGGGAGCCTATGTAGTCCCGCTGGACCTCTTTGCACGGAAATCATCCAGGACCATTATGACGGAATCACCATTAGCCATCCTGGGAAGGCAAAGGCTCTGGAGCTATTTCACTGCACTTACAATTGGAAGGGGTTTGCCACGCAGGTGGCCAGGTATTATTAAGAGTGCTTGATCTGCAACTAAATGAAACCAAATCCCCAGCCTCTAGTGGGGTCTTAGGTACCAGTTCAAAAGGCTGACGGGCCTTGGACTACTTTATTGGTGGATTTTATTGTGGAATTGCCTATATCTGATGGCTATGGTGCCATCATGGTAGCTATGGACTGTTTTACAAAGTTCGCCCACTTTATTCCCTGCAGAACCACGGAACTGCAGCTTAGATGGCTAAGCTCTTTGTCACTCATGTGTTTGCTCTTCACGGGGTCCCTTAAGAAATAATTAATGATCATGTACCCCAGTTTACCTCTGTTTTTTGGGAAGAGTTGTTTAAGACTCTTAAGATTTGCCCCTGCCATTTGACTGCCTAATATACCCAATCATATGGGCAGACTGAGCTAGTGAACCAGTGTTTGAAACAGTTCCTGCAGGGTTACACTGCTGCGTATCATTCAGATTATTTTCTCACCTTTCCATGGCCCAGTTTAGATACAACAACACTCAACATGCGTCTACCAGTTGTCCCTCATTTTTGCCACCCATGGGTTTAATCTCGCCTTAAACATGGAGCCCAATTGTGGATCTAAAGTTGAAACGGTAGTGGACTTTTCTAATATTATCAAGAAAGTACACCAGAAGATTTTCACCAATTTGGAGGCGGCAATGCAAGTTTATAAGGAGAGCGCCTATGGAAAGAGATAGTGGGTCTAGTGTATATGGGAGGGGATCTCGTGATGCTTGATGCTTGAAACATCCCTATAAAGCAGCCATGTAAAAATCTGGGACCAAAGAGGATTGGGCCTTACCACATTACCATAAAGGTGGGCCACGCCTCATACCAGTTGGATCTTCCTTCATTGTTCCAGATCTTCGCTGCCTTTCATAAAAAAGTAAGCTTACATTGTTTGAGTGCCCCCACCGGAGACTCCTGAGGCTTATCCCATGGATGAGGCGCCAGAGTGGGAAGTGGAGGAGATTGAAGCCTCTCTCAGAGTCAGAAGGCTTGAGTACCTAGTATCCTGGAAGGGATTTGATACAGCAGAAAACAGTTGGGTACCAGCGCACAACTGCACCCATGCCCAGGATCTGATCAAAGTTTTTCCTAAGCAGTTCCCTGAGGCTTCAGGACCCAAGTCTCAGCAAACCATCGCCGCTATGAAGTTAGCCCGCGCCTACAAGAACTTTTCCTTGGCGAAAGATCCTGTAGGGGGTGGAGCATTAAAATAATGATAGAATAGTGACATGGTTTGATGACATAATTGAGGGGACCAACTGCAAAGATAAAGCTAGTCGTCATAAGGCCAAAAAGGTGAAGTTAGCAGGCCTTCCTGACCTCAAACATACCCTAGAGCAGCGCTGGGTTCAAGTCAGATATTCTAAAAACAGCCTAGGCAATGTGCGTGACGCTCATCCCTGATTTATGGCAAGAGCGTTAAAACGCACTAGCTATATTATAAATGGCGATGATTTAGTTCAGTTGCTCAGAGAACGGGGTTTTAAAACCCACTCTTTTTTGAAAATTTCAAAATTGGGTCAGTCGTGTCTACTATTAATAACTTGAGCTCATTCAATCTCAAGATATTGTACCCTGACCTATGGAAGCATGCACTTATTGGTGCACCTGGGCATAGCACCACTTTCACCAATTTGACGATTCCCCCAATTGTTTAAGTAATTTTCCTCAAGACCTACCTTCCTCATTATTTGACTTCCTTAATATATAGTCCAGTTAGTTTACTTTTTTTTGTTATGCTTCCTTAGGCAAACCTGTGCATGGACCTCCTTGAGGAGGTTTTTAACAACGTTGTCTGTTCTATTTTTCCAAAATTTGTCTACAAAATCAAGTGCACCGTTGAACCCCTTAGTCCCCTCCAGACTAAGGCACCCAACCATCCAGAACAGATCTTCGCTTAGTTATGGGCTACCAGTGGGGTCCACTCAAGTGTTGCTGTTTAATTGTTACCAACTACTATATACCGCGCTGTACACAATTTCACTAGGTTATTTTGGCTCCGGCATCCTTATAGGTGCCCTATTTACCATTATTCTAATGACTAGTTCCCTGGCGGTGTGGCAGTGAATCTCACACCACCTCTCATGGAACAGGATAGTTACAGACATTCTCCTTACAAAGAAGGTCCAGCGACAGCTGTGGTATGCTTCAATCTGAATTGGGCGGAGTAAAGGTAATGGATAGATGGCGCAAAAATCGAAAACCTTGAGCAGGGGTAAGTTGGCCTCCTAAAATTGGAGACATCCCATTGTAAAGTTTGCTTTACGGCTTCACCATGGAGGTCATCTCAATGCCAACATCAGATTTGGATAAAGTCCCTGCCCTGATTAACACGTAAGCTTCCTTCATAGTTCATTTTCCAAACACAGCGAGGGTCTCATTAAACTAGAATCCAATGGTCAAGAACTCAGTTTTCCACTGCAACATCTTTGCGGTGCCTCCAAACAACTGCAGCAAAGTATCCCTCACCACTTGATATTTAATGGAACTGCTTGGAAGATAGCAAGTGACTTGGTCAGCGCTTCCAACGTCCAAGGTGGAAATCAGCAATTTAGCCTTGCACCAATCTGAGGCTCCTTCTGCCGCAAACTTTAATTGTTCAAATAACACATTGTTGTTCCTATTGCAGTCAAAAAAGGCAGCTTATAAATACAAATTTTCTCCTCCCACTCATAACTGTGAGTCTTTGGAGCATAATGAGTAATGGGTCAAGACACATAGGTCATATCTTGTTGAAGTGCTGGTTTGGTAGGGCCAGCGGCGCATGGCATGTCCGCTGCTTCAGGGGTAGCGTTGGCCCTTTTTCTGGGCAGTACTGCCATCACCTGGAGGAATTGGTTCACTAAAACATAATAATTTCTGGGGCGGCCAACATGGGTGGAGAAGATCACGCTGCGTGCAGTTTTGGTAAAAGGCTTTTTGACTGGGTACCCAGCCTCATATTCATCATAATATAATCCTTCCTAAGCATCCCATTGTAGTTCATCCATTTCCCAATGGGGCGCTGAAGGTGGGAGGTGCTGTTAAACTTCCGCTCTGCGCAATACATTCATTTAGTAGTGTCATCCAGGCGATTATCAAGTTGCCTGTTTTGTTGTCCAAGGATCCACATTTGGATTAATGTGTTTTTTAGATGGTTCATTACATTGTTACGCTCCTAAAGGAGCTCATCTTGCTTCTTGATAAATGTTCCTAAAGAAACTTTAAGTTCTGAATATTTGGCTGGCGCATTGTTTCATGAGGCTTCTCATAAATGCAGGCCTGATGTAACATGACCGCCAAATGAAGAGTTTGCTTTTTATTTTTTATGGTTGAATAATGGCCCCCCTGTAGTAATCACCACTGTTATAATTTGGTAATATTGTTGAGATACACCGTAAGGGTTGTACAGGGTTGTTCCCACTGAGTATACAATGGACAATATGGTGATTGCCAGTCCTCCTGACAAATTTAAATAATTTAAAAAATGTAAAGAATTAGCTTTGACCACACCACTTTATTTGGACTAATATTTTTAGCAGATTCCTTCTTCACCACTCTCTTCCTCCTACCAACAATCCTTTTCCTCCAATCTTCTCATCTTGATCATATATCAAAGACTTTGGTTAGTACCAATCTTTTTGCTTAGTCTATTCTTTACCGCTGTATCCTCATTGGTTTTTCCTTATAACTGTGAGGTCCCAGAAGGGTCTATTATCCTTTAATTCCGTATCGCCTTAGTTTGAGGCGATCTACTTAATTATCATGAATTGACATAGCCTTAAAGCCTTATTTGGAGGCGATCTAATAACTATCCTTCTTGGATCAGTATCACCTTATCTCAAGGCAACCAAATCTTTGTACATTCTTAATTTGTAGCTGACAGATTTTAACCAATCTGCCGCAGTCTTTAGGGTTTATCATACAGTCATATCAGGAATCTCAACAAGCATGTATGTTAATTCTTTAGACAGACTATTTTTCGCTTGTTCTAGGTTTGTTCCACCTTCTCCTTGGAATGTTCAGCAAAATTTTAAATTACTTCTAAAGGAGTTTTTGCATTGTTCAAGAAAATTATGGTCATCAGTATTCTGATTTTTTTTGTATCAACTCAACAGTTGTCATACTAGCCTCTTCAATAATTATTTAATTATTTCTAGATTAAATTGATAAACTTAAGCTGAGCCATCAGGAGTTGTCTTAAGTTTGGATTCAGTGGACAGTCTTACGGATAGGTCATCAAGTATATATTTCACTCCAAGGTTTATTTTATGAAGCTGTTGTGCATTAATTAATATTTAGGATGATGGCACATTCACATTGGGTACATCATTTTAATTAAATGTCTTAGGACAAATGGGGCATTTAGTGCGACTTAATAGGCCCCTAGAGGAAACACCATTCTCAGGTTCTAAACCTTATTTCTGGTAGCCCAACTCATTAATTGATTAGGTCCTTGAAGTACGCATTGTCAGGGTAAGTTGGACTTACTTGATGAGAAAGGTTTAACCTTATATAAAGGTTTAGAGGTCTCTTTTATCTTAATAATGGGACTTAACCTGAATAGAGGTTCAGAGGTAACCTAAGAGAACTTTCAACTAAAACAAATATAATATTTGAAAATCAAGTTTTTTAACTAATATGCTAAAAAAAGTATCAGGGAAGAATCAGAACTAAAAATGAGTGATATGCATATACCACATGTGAGGGAGGAATTAGATTCAAGAATGTAGGAGGTGATGGAACAGTCCAGGTTCAGAGGTGTAGTGGATCAGGATTTATTGCTAAAGGCTTAATGAAATCAATAATGGTGTACAGTCAAGTGTTTTTTATTCTCTGCCATCAGGAAGCCTATAAGTAGTGAGTTACAATATGTGGCATAAGGTTATAAATGGGATGAATAAGATAGATAAATAGTCATCTAGTACTAAAAAAAGATAGATAAATAGTGACTAAACTTCATACTTAGTATCAAGATATTAATAAGTTAGTTAGTGCTTTCTTCACTATCTTTGGCCAACGGGATAATATTGGGCGATTTTTCTAGAATTTGTTGGGTCTTGAACTTAGTATTATTAAAAGAATATTGCTGAATGCAATAAAAGATAAAGTTAATAACGATTTTGGGCCTTAGGACTAATAAGCAAGTGTAATAGCTATTTTAATAATAGAAATTAAGTTAAGGTCAATCAAAGTAATAAATAGATTGCAAACCCAAAGTTTAGGTTCCACGCTTAATAGGGTAAAGCCCAACAATGTTATTGTCTCTTGGATTTAAAAGTAACTTAAGATGATCTATATAATATAGAGGCTTTGAATATACTTTTATGTCATCTAGATAAACAATCATGCTACTCAGTTTTGAGATCTTGCGTGATTTTATCCATTACTTATTAGAGCAAGGCAGGCGCGTTTCATAATTTATGAGGTAACTGGATAGATAAAATAAACTTCTCGTGTATATCAATGTGCATTTTTCTTGGTCCTCTGGTGATAGATCCATCTGCTAAGGGCCACTGGCGAGGTCCATTGTAGAGAAAAAACTTGATCCAGAGATTTGGGCCGGAGCATTGTCAATTTTCAGAATTGTATAGCTTTATTCTTTGTGTGGCTATTTAGCTTCCTGTATTACATCACTAATCAGTCACCACCATTTTTTCTTTATTTGTAAAGTGGGTATAATTATGAATTATGGAAGGGAACAAGTAGGATGGCAACAATAATTTCATAAGATCAGTATTCATTTATTGCTCTACCTTTGACTTCCTATATGGTTTCAGTTGCATTAGGGTTGAGTCTCCTACATCAATATTATGTGTTTAGTTTTTCATGTGATCAAGTTGTCATCTGACGTGGAGAAAACACTTGATAATCTTTGCATAATTTTTTACTTTCTCAAGAGCCTCATGATTTAGCTTATTGGATATTTGGACTTGAAGTATGTAACAAATTAGATTATTGGGGGTAGAATAAGTTCAAGGTGAGTACCAATAAGATTTACTTTGTAAATTATTCAATGGAAATTATTTGATCTTTCTTAATCTCTTAACGTTTTTTGACTAAGATATCTTTGTTAGTATTATTACCAATTAGTAGCTCAACAGGCCGCTCATAGGTAGGATTAAAGACTCTTGGTAAAACTTATGATCAAATCTACTGCCTCCTTTAAATTAGAGATATTTAGCAAGCGATTTTAGTTTTAGGGTTATATTTGTAGAAACCTCTCTTTGTTCTCCGGGTTTAATCTAAACTTTGATAGCATAAGATTTATGCCATCTGCTGCATCTACTGAGTCGAGGAGCTTCTTTGTATTTCTTCTAGAGGTAAAATATCATAAAGTCAAAGCAGAAACAGGGTACCTGACTAGACAAGATTAATCCTTATTGCTGGATTTTTATTTACCATAAGGGGAACTTCATTGTTTGGAGAAGTTTACCCTTCTTTTATATTGATGACTCCTTCTTCTTTTGTCATAAACTGTGTTTAATATGTATACCATACTGGATATTGTCCAAGGCAACTGCAAGATCTGAAATTTAATTTTTGAACCATAAAGGAGGAAATATGCACCTATTACTTTAGTGTTGTTTGGGCCTGCAGTTCTATACTACTGGGTGTACTCAAGGCTGGTTGATTTTAATATTCTTGATGGGATGGGATGAGAAAACGTTGATAATTAATCCTTTATCCAGTATGGCTGTTACTCTGATCATCTGAGATACTACTTCATTCTTGGTAAATGTTCCACCAAACTTTGGTTGGAGGGTCAAGACCTCTTTAAGGCAGAATGTTTCATTGAGTTTTCTGGCAATCTCATGATATATCTTCTTAATCTCCATTAGACTGAGCAAACTTGAGATGGGTTGGATTAACAGGTCAAGGTATAAATCAGCATTACTAGTCATATCAATTATCCTGGGGTATTAAAATCTGCCTGAGGTAAGCGTCCTCTGAGACCTGATTGTCATCAATATTTTTGGCGTTAAAATGATCTAGAATGGCAAACTTGGCAGGCGAACCTAAAAATGTGATAATCTGTGTCCTCATAGCGCACTTCAGAATCGGCGTTAGAATTGTTTAATACAAAAAAAGATGAGAAATCAGCAATGTTTTGCTTTCAGGCACTTTAGGTCAGTTGGCTTTAGCAATACCTGAACCTAAGTTGGTTGTCCTTTTCCCTGCTCCACAAAGAATGGGTTCTGCTTATAACACGTGTCTTTAATGTAATTGTTCTTCTTGAAGTAATTACACTTGAGCTTCTCCTTTTTAGGCTTTACTTCCTCTATGTGTTACACTCTGGGCTTTGTAATGGCCTTTGGTAGGTATCTGGCTTGTATATCAGCCACATTAACTATAGATTTCTTAATGCTTAAGACAGAGTTGATGTTTTGTTGACTGAAGTGCATGGCTAGATTTGGGTTAATATGTAAACTAGAAACAACAGCAGTTTATGGCATCATCCAGTGTAAGCATCTCCAAGGTCACCAGTATTTGTGCTTTGATGTAGAAGTGATCTGCAAATTGGGCCATGGTTTTATTTTTGAATAGCGCAATCCTCATAAAAGCATGTTTATTCATACAAGCTTTTCTTGGAACTAAATTCTTTAAAAAAGCGCTTGTTTCACAACACTTAAAATATTCAGGTTGTCCTTATGGGGAACCATAACCTCCTGAGCCATATGGCTTATATGAGACAAGTTATTCTTAAAAATTTTATGATAGTTACACCTTCCATTGTGGCTTCAAAATTAAAAGGAAAGATGCAATATTCCCTTCTCCAGGTGTAAACTGTCCTTGAAGGTAGGTTGAAAGATATAGTAGCTTCCAATTCTAAGATAACGTGTACTCTGGAAGCTTCTGATCATGTAATTTTGGTATGTGTCTCACTCTGCTCAACTTGTCAAGTGAGTTGGAAAATTTGATTTTAAAAAAATTGTATTATTGTTACATCTCTTCAAAAAGTAAGTCTGGGTGACATCCAGAAAGTTGATGCGTCATTCAAGAACTACTTTATCATTCCTTAGGCTCTTAATTCAGATAAACAAATCATGGATTTGTTGAAAAGTGGAGGAGCGGTAAATTTTGAAAAAGTGTTTTCTCATCCTCTAACAAACAAATGCGCTAGATATAAATCCTCTTACATCTGTTGTCATTAAGTGCTCTGAGGAGGCTTTTTATTCTTGGTTTTTAGCTTCTTTGTGAGCTTTTCACAGAATTTCTTAACTTCATTAAGGTGACAGTAGATTCAGTTAATGTTTTCTCAATCAAGTCTTTTTCTTCATAATTCACTCTCTGATTTGTTGAGTCATTTGGCAATTGAACGAGTGGACATCTATGTCACACAAGATACCAGTTCCTTCTCAACACAGGCTACTTTGGCAATAATATACTATGATACTGACGGATCATCTAAGGTTTTGTGAGCTCTAAGCTCATTTTATCATTTTTAAGGATTGCTCCAGTCAGGACTCAAGGAGCTTGATCTGTTCAACTTGTTTTGATGGATAGTAACTTGTGGGCCATTATTTCACCTCAGGCTTTGGCGACTTGTTGGCAAAGCTCTTGGGCAGGATATTCAAGGAGTTTGGAGTCCTTACGCTAGACTCTGTAATATCCTTTCTAAGGAGTTCCATAGCTTTTTCTACATACTTAAACCCTCCAGAATTGATAGTTTCCATTTGTTTAAGGAGTTAGATGATAAAGAAACAATTTGCTTTAATCTATGGCATACATCACCTATACTTTAAGATGCATAATTATATACCTGATTGTAGGCCATTTGTAAGGCCCTTTGGGTATTGTTGTGACATTGAAAATTCCTCGTTATAAATTCCTAGTAAATGCATGATATGATAAAGTGCTGAGTGTATGAATCACATGATATAATAGGTTAGATTTTATTTGATCTATATGTTTATGGAAAAGCATTAGATTCTTTATAAATTCATGAGCTTCATGTCCACAAAGGGTTCCCTTTCATAAATGACTATTTCTCTTGAGCTTATGATTCCTTTGAGTAGGTCTCAACACTTTCGTTAAAAACTTAGGTTAAACAACGAGATTATGGGATCTTCATTGGATTTTCTTATACTTCTTCGAATGTGGCCAAGGATGGACTTCCCATTCAGACATCTTGTTTATTATTTCCAATGTGCACTCAATGGGTTACTTTTTTGATAAAACATCTCACATGGTGTGATCAACTAAATGCAGTGTAGAAATTTTGGAAGCTAAGTGCTCAATCTCACTTAATAATTAGCACCAACCGTAACCCTCTGGGATGCTCGCCTTGGGTCCCACATCTTCTGCACAAGATCTTGATATATATTTGATTAATCATCACTAGTGACTAAATTTGGGCATTATTAATATATGGACTATTACATAAGTTGAGTTTTATTAGATTCAATTTAATTGTGAAGTCTAACGCCAAACTGTTGCACGCCCTTCCTATCTTTGAAGGCATCTCTGAAATGGAAAGGAACTATTCCCTCCTCTCTTCTCTAAATTGGTAGGGAACTTTACCCTATTCTCCTCACACAGAGCCTGGCGTAGATCTTGATAGTCAAATACTTCAGACAACGGATATCCTAACCTTAAACTCTTATCCTAAGAGTCAACTATACAAACAATGTATAAAAGTCTAAACTACAAAAGTAATTACTAAATCTATCTTTACTTATGGGAAAACAAGGGTATTTATAGGATAATGTGCACTTTCACTGCTTTCTAGCCCTACAATCTTCCACAGGTGATCAATTATCTTCCTTGCATTCATTAATTAAACCAGATGTTAATTTAGAAGCGTCATAAGCACTTCAATGTCTTCACAAACCCCTCCCATCAATTAGTAATAGGCCCCAATTAACTCACACAAAATAATCTTAATTATTAGCATGAAATTGACAATCTGATTACTTACTTATTGTTATAAATCATCCCTGATGATAATTAAACAACCTAGTTTATCAATATGACTGATCAAACACATCAAATAACCTAATATTCATAAGTACAATTCTACTGAACAATAGTTATCATCCAAAAATGATAAATCTCATATCTACTAGCAGGACTAATCCTCTAGTGAATAAAGACCAATCATAATCTATGCAGCTGGGTAAATGGGCATATCAAACTTCCAATTTATCCCCCCGCTTGCCTTGATTGACAATCAAAAGATAAGAACTTGGGAAAAGGATGCCACCTCAGGCCATGAACTTCATACTCCAAAATAACTTCAATAGATAAAGCTCTATTACATCATTGCTGCTCTTGTCAACCTTCAGCAACGCGTCCCCACTTCCTTTCTTCTTACTCGCTGCCACCTTTTTTAAGGGTGGTTCCCATAGCATCATGCTACTCCAGAACTATGTCATCCATCCTTGCCAAAAAACTAACTGGTCAACCTGTACAAACCCCAGGACAGGTCAATGACTCCTTGTCATTCACATGCCATGGGACTACTCACGGTGGACCCAGTTTCAACCTGAGCTGGTCCTCCCAACAACTTATTCATATGGACTCTTCCCATAGGATCTAGTTTCAGTCTATCCTGATCCTGATGATGCTCTTCTATTTAAGCGCCTTGGGACTCTTCCTGGCAGACCCAGTTGCAACCTGAGCTGGCCCTGCCAATCATCAGGAATCTTTCTCGTCATAATTCATCCCCTCCTCCTCACATGCAGGTGGGAACACTGCCAGATGCTTTTCTGCGGTGAATTAAAAATTAGTATTTTTATTCATCTTTTCACTTTTTATCTTTTTTACAGTTTTATACATGTTTTTATCTTTTTATCATTTTTTTATTTTTCTTATATTATTTTTATATCATATTTTTGGCGTTGTTTGATGAACCTAATCGGTGGAAGAATTCTACTGATAGATCTAAAATGATTTCCTAATTGCATGGATTAATTTTTAACGTTATTTCTATCCAATTACATCTGGATATGATTGTCTAACTCGGCATTTCATCTCTCTTTCTTTAATTGACTAAAGTAAGATTGAGCAGCTTCACCCACATCCTCTAAATCAATTGCCATCTGTTTTGATCTCATATAGTGCTTTTGGACTTCTCATGACAGACTCAGCTGCAACCTGAGCTGGTCCTGCCACTAGTTTAATATTCCAAGCAGTTGTCTAGCAGAACAGGTTCTCTTGTAGTGCTATCTTGTTCTTCATCTAAACTGCAAGGCTTTTCCCAGAATTTTGGGCAGTTTTATCCTCCTCCTGAGGCGGAACAAAATTCACATGTCTTCACAAATTTTCTCCCAATTTTGGGCAGTAAAAAGGTCCTTCACTCGACTTTTCTTATATGGGTACTTGTTATTTCCTTCCACTTTAATCCATCATGTTTTTCCCATTACAACTTGGTTTTGCTGATTAGTGCCTTTTTAAATACTTTCTAGAACTTCGTCCTCTAATTCCACTGTAGTTTGATCATTCATGGCCAGAATTTCCACATTAAACTGATTAGGCGCGTCAAGGATTTATTCAACATCTTAAGATGATCTATTATCTGTGAGGTGGTAATAATTTGTACAGTGCAGACACCATAGAGTATTATTCAAGTTTCAGTAGGGCCAAAGTGACGCTTGCATTGAAATTATGTTAAAAAGATGATAAAAAATTTCCTCAGTCAGGATCTGTGACTCCTGGTAAAAACTATTGACAAAAGCAGTTAGAACACCATTTCTGAATTTTATACCATAAAATCTTGTTTATGTATGGTCATTCTGGTAGGGCTTCTGAACTCCAGAATAAGTGCTTCCATGGCTTCAGAGTATGACCAACTGTCCCCATTAAGGTGGAACAACACCATATTCTGGCCAACTTTTAAGACAATTCATTACAGTTACTGCTTTTTGGTAGTCTGCATATCCAAACACCATCATCTCAATAAATGTAAAAATGCTTTACCGTTGTCTTAGTAATATGTAAGAAATTTTGGAATATTCAGAAACTCTTTGGTCCCTCCCTGGAGAAATCTCCTGCATAACAACCTGACTAACTTTTAAGGTAGCTTTGGGATTTATCTCCAACATAAAAGTAAATGCTCCGGGCATCTTTCTTGATGGGGTAAATTCACAACTAAAGATTTTAGGTGTAATACAGTCAGCTTTGTTCGCCTTCTCATGAGCACAATCATATTATGATTCTCTAATTCCTCAATACTCTTCCACAAGTGCGCCATTTCCTCTTGAACCTAGCATAAATGTTCACTGTCTGCTCCACATTCAGTATTTAGAAATAAAACTTCCCATAATTAATTCGCCCTCATTTTGCTTCAAGGAGACAACCTTTCCACAAAGGTTGTTATTGACTATTCTGAGTTGCTCAACCTCTTCCTCGACTTTTATCACCTGTTCCTTTAAATCAATATTGACATGTGCCACCAAGCTTATAACGTTTTGATTGATATTCTCCAACTCTATCTAGAACTAATTAAGTTCATTCATTACTAATAACTCTCTTTACTAAATTTGACTTATTTTATTTTTTAATTAAATTTTTCTTTTTTATAAAATTAACTAACCCTGAAGTGAGCACCAATGTAGAAATTTGGGAGCTATGTGCTCATTTACCTTAGTAATTAGCACCAACTGTAACCCTCTGGGATGCTAGTCTTGAATCTCACTTCTAATGCACAAGTTTTTGATATATGCATTTATTGAATCATCCCAATTGACTGAATTAGGGAAGTAATAGTGTGAAGACTATTAGTTAAGTTGTTTTTATTAAATCCACGTTGATTATGAAGTTTAATGCTAAACTGGTGCGCGTCCTTCCTATCCTCAAAAGAATCCTTAAAATGGCAGAAAACTCTTACTCCTCTCTTTTATTATAACAGGTAAAGAAAAATACCCTATTCTCTTCATGCAGAGCCTGGCGTAGATCTTGAAAGCCAGATTCTTCAGACAAAAGATATTCTATCTTTGAACTCTTATCCTAAGAGCCAACTATATAGCCAATTAAAAAAGTCTAAATTAAAAAAGTAATGTCAAATTCTATCTTTAATGAGATAAAGCGAGGGTAATTATAAATATAATTGACAATCACCACATTCTAGCCCTGCAACTGACTCCAGGCTAACTTTATTTGTTTCCCACATTCATTAATTAAACTTTAAATTTCTTTAGAAGCGTCTTCAGCACTTCAGTAGCTTCACAAACCCCTCCTATCAATCAGCAACAAATTTAAGACCAGGGTAACGTCCCCTTTATGTGGATTGGGCGATTTTCTTATAAACAAATAAAAGGGTCTAAGATGGTGGCTGTACCCCTCATCACCCAGGGCAACCTCGCTCATGTGGTAGATGTGCGCTGTGTAACAGCGCTCCCTCTGAAGATTCCTCACCTAGTTCCCGTGCTTGCCTCTGCTGAACTTGCCTACCAAATTGAGGAAATATGCGCTGAAATTCTTTGGTAACCACCTTCCCCACAAGCGGGAAGGACTTTATAGAGCCAATGGATCCAAATCCGCAGAATTAAAACAAAGATGTCTATTATAATTGAAATTTAAGCCTAAAGGGAGAAAAACTTATAGTCAAAAAGGGTTAACTATCAAATTCTCAGCCAGAATTGCCAATGGCATTGAGCCTATTGAGAAGTACAATTGCCAATGCCAAACTCCCTTCAAAGTTGTTGGGACAGTCCCCACTGAGCAGATATCACCATTGGGGACTGTTGCCAATAATTTGAAACCTCTATTTACAAATGGTATTGGTGCCTGACATAACTAATCTGGCTGAGTTAATTCCCCAGTGATCGGGCATATGCAGGTTGGCAATCCCAAAACCAATTATGACCCATTGGGACCATACCTATGTGGGGTAACCCTGGAGAATCCCATTGCCCATCGGGCCAGATGCTGTTGTGATAACCAATGTAAATGCAGTAGAGCCTCAGTCCAGGCATTCGTGGACAAACTGATAGTGACTCAGCCTGCTGATGATCCTTTGATGTTAGTTCAAATTAGAAGTATTTCCCCCTCCCCCAAAAATTCTCTGGGTCAGGTCAAATTTGAGGGTCTTGATCCCTGCTTTTACCTACTACCAAATTGAACTCTATTTAATCAGTTGCATCATACAAAGAAAATTGTTGGTTAATTCTCTTTGTTTTACTTTCCAATAAAATTCCTGCTAGAACCCGAATTTCTTTATTTTACTTCAATTCTTCTTGCCAAAGTCCTGATGGCACTAACTTGGTGGCCTGTCAGCCCCTACATTGGATGGGCTATACCAGTTCTGATGATCACAATTGCACCCACCATAGTTAACTGGATACATCATGCAAGAAATATCTGGGAATTAAATCCCATTATTTAGCCATCTGCTATCAGGATATCAAAGTCCTTTGGCCCCACATATCTCACCTTCACACAAGGATCCGCACCCTTGTCTCTGCTTTGGTGATGAACCCTTCCACTAGAGATCACAAACTAGTTATTCCAGTAGTGCAGCCCCCCGCAGCAAGACCCGCAGGGTCATGGTTGTGTCTGTTTGGCTAATTACTAGGTTTCTTTTCACGCTCATCTTACATCAAAGAGCCATTGTCACCCAATTTCCTGCACCATACAACGTCATTTGAGTAGCAATGCTACTGGCATTCTGGCTTGCTTTTTGGGTTCTCTCGCATCCTGACTGGCAGACTGGCTAAACTTCTTCTGCCGTTTTCCTGACATAATTGACCAACCATTGTTTCCTGCCATTTCCGCCCTTTTCTTCGAGTTGGGCGCCACAGTGGTTACCCTTTACCAAAAGAATGTGCAGTTCATGGTTTTTTTCTGTTGTTTGTTTGGTCAGTTGCTGATTTTGTGAACAGCTTTTACAAATACCTTGGAGAAACTTCTTCATGGCATCAGAGCCCCGTGGATTGTTATTCTTCCCCCAACTTATGTCAAGGAGGGAATCTGAGTGTTCCTTCCCAAGATTTTGGTGACTAAGTCTGTGACGCCCATGCTGAGGTGCAAATGTGATCTTCCATTGTCCTTAATAATGCCGCTACACTATCCAACGCCCAACAAGGTGTTGCCCTCTTGGATGCAGTAGAAGGGGATGCCTGTCAATGGGTGCGAGGACTTCTGCATTCCAATGCACATGTGGGTGTTCTACCTCACTTGTCACAGCTTTATTGGCAGCTATGAAACCCCCTGTTTAACGTTCAGACCGTTTATTTTAATTGCTTTCCTCCATGGCCGAAGCTCCTAGATTGGCCTCTTTAGTCACAACCTTCCGTGAACAGGCCCCCATGCTTGAGTTCATTAATGATATAGTCCAAGTAATTTTTATATCAGTGTTGGATTCTGCCTCTGCCCATCACAAAGTTTGGTTCACCACTATGGGGATAGTGGAACAAATTTTTAAGGTTGTGACCTCCATCATTGCTGTTGGGATTTTTGCACATATTTCCAGCCTGCTAGATACCAGAAATTTTTGGGGGTAATTCCCTAATGCTAGGTGAATTAAAAAAAGTTAGCCCTGATTTTGGAGTAACTTAGTTTGGGGAATTTTAGATATTCAACTGGTCAGATCTGTTAGGGATTGATCTGGATGAATGCTTAAGATCTCATCAGGCGGAGTTGCTGACGAAATAGGGGCATCTGATAGTGATTAACTATCAGGTGTACCAATTGGGATTGGTTGGGTTTCATCAACAACTGATTAGGAATAAGTAGTAAGTTGTGAGGCTAGTGATGCCGCCCGCAACTAGCTAATCAATCAGTTGGTTCATGACCTGCCTTAATGGGTAACAAGTCCCATTTCTTAAGCAGGTCGCTAGCCAAATATGGTTTCATTTGGATTGAGAGAAAAGCGTTAGAGACACGTTTTCTGACTCTTTCCGTTTTAGGTCTTAAGGATGTCCAATGACAAAATCCTAGCCAGGATAGGGAAGACTATCGCTGCTGAGATGAGGATGGGTGATTCAATGGCAATGTCTGCCGTTTCATTGAAGAGGTGTCAACTGAGGGTTGAGTGCCAAATCTTCCATTATAAATTCCCTAGAATCCACCAATAATAAGAAAAGAAGTCTTTATCTGGTATATAGTTTAAGTAGTAAACTTTATTAGCTCTCATTTGTTCTATTCTTTCTCAGGTATATTATTGCTGTGTGAGACAATTAAAAACTCTTTAAGGAAAAGAGTAAGGATCTGAGTGGGGATTCAGAGAAGAAGCGGAAACAAATCAGGGATTGCTGCTGACTGTGTGTCAAACTGGAGAAACTGTCACCAGGGAGTCTCATAGAAGATTGAGTTGGACAGTACGAGGGAATGAATCCCTATATCAAGACATCTCAAGTATTTTGAGTAAGAATACTGGCCAAGCGTTGGGCTGAGATCTAAGAATTTCATTCAACTATGGATAATTTTCGTCATACTATTTGTTGGACATTCTCCTTCTCAACTTAAGAAAAAGAATGTTAAAGGTATTAGGGTTCCTGAATCTGCTACCATGATTGGCCCATCTCCCGTTCAATCATCAAATAATATTGTGGTTATCAATGATATGAGAACTAACAGCGAAAAGACCTTGGCAGATTCTCAGTGGAATCCTAACTATCAGACAAATATGGTTTATAACAAACATCAGCTTAAAAAGGGAATAACTAATAATAGGATTACTCTGACTTCTTGGCCAAATTTGAGGTGTTCAATATCGCATGGATCTGAATCTCCACAAGGTGAGAAGATTTTACCCATTGATGATTGGGTGCAAATTAACAAATCATTATCACTAAGATTTGAACCCTCCCAAGGTGAGAAGATTTTACCCATCAATGATTGGGTGTGAATTAACCAATCATTACCATACAAGTCTGACCACCGCTGAGGTGAGAAGATTTTACTCGACGATGATTGGGTGCAAATTAACCAATCATTACCACAAGAGTCTGACCACCACCAAGGTGAAAAGATTTTACTCGTTGGTGATTGGATACAATTCATCAAATCATTACCCCACGGGTCAGATTTGCCTCAAAATATTTATCTTTGATCTGATAGGCTGAAAGCCTATATTTCCTAATTTAGATGACTCAGCTTTGTATATTTTTGCCTCGAATACCCATGGTCTCAAAATATGAACTAGTTTAAATAGGAAGTACTAGTATTGAGGAAAGGACCTTTCTTGGTTTGGCCCCTCTTAAAACAATAAAAAACATAAAAACTTTAACAAAAGCGTTATTTTATACTTCTATCAAGAAATAAGACACTCACTTTAATGAAATATTTGTGGCATCCGTCGGTGGATCCCACAAACTGATGCTCACTACAGGGGTCATTACCCTAAATACTTTGATAAAGTATCAAGGCAATGGAGGCTGTCAACGTGAGCAGCTCTCCTGAATTATGATTAGTTGCTCTCGAGAAGCAACTAGTCAGCTCTTTCTCCCATCTCAAAAAGCTATAGCAATGGCCATTCAAATTACCTATAAAAAGACAAATACACCCTGGGTGAAGGGAGCATTGCTTCCTTTTTGTACGTTTATGAAGCTGCGATGGATGGCGCCTCTGATAAACAGAAAGCTCAGTACATTTTTCCCTGTTTAAGCCGCAAAGCCCAAGAGCTGATCATTCCTCACCTGGATCCTCAGCACATCTGGCCAGATGTTAAGAAGGCCCTCTTGGCTGAATTTGGATCCAAGTAGAGCTTATACAGGGAAAAACAAGCTTTCATGCGCATTGCCATGTATGGGGGTGAAACCCTCAATAGTTTTGCTGAGCGGTTCTATCTCACTGCTCAAAGGCTGGCTACGTCTAATCTGCTTACCATGGATGATGATATCGCCGCCATATTAACAGGGGTAGCTTCACAACCCTCTCTCGCCAGGCATATCATATCAGTGAAACGCCACTTCACTACTTTCCGTGATATAAAAGAGGCTTTTTTAGACGTCGCCCTTATTCCTTTAGGTGAGCTGCAGCCTATTATACCGTTGGAAGTGAGGTCACCTGTGCCTATTCTCCCTGCAAAACATGCTGCTTTGGTGCTACTTAAACTGGACATCCCTCAGTCATGCAAAGCGAAGATCCCTACTGTTGTTTCCCCTTCAGCTCAGTCAATAGGTGCGCGCCATAAGGGTATATCCTCCAGAACTACTGGGGTTGTAAAAATTCCGGTTAAAGCAAAGCTAATTACCCCACCTCTCGTGGCGGTCTCCCCCACTTCAATTGCAACCTTGCCCATGGTTGAGAATAATTCTGAGGCTGACTCTGAGGGGGGTTACGATGACGTTGAGTACTACTTGTTGGGAGATCCTGCGGAAGTGGAGGTCCCTGATCACCTAAACGCTGGAGGAGTAGATGAAGCCACCATACCTGAATAGATGTATCTCTGCTAAGTTCTAGGGGAGCCAGTCATTATCAATACTGAAAGCGACACAGATGAGGTGTTGTCTCACCTTATTCACCCTATCTAGCATGGCGATACCATGCAGTCCATCTGGGAAAATTACTTTGAGACTGCGTGCAAATTAACCTCCAATTTCCATCTTAAGGAGGTCTTAGCACTATCGCCCACTTCTAGGGGATACTTATGAAGGTCGAAGTGGTTATCCAAAAAGTTCAGGTGATGGCTATCTTAGATACAGGCTCCCTGGTGAACGTAATCTCCTCCAAGTTGATGAAAAAGATCAAACTTGCACCTGACTTGGAGTACAACCAAGACTTTGGAACTGCTGGTCCTAACAACACCCACACACTGGGTGCTTACTTGTCCCTTCCCATTCGTATTGGGAAGCTTATTCTATTGGCCCCCACAGTGGCTTTAGATAATAACGCTTATGATATGCTCATAGGTATTCAGTTAATGATTGAGTATGAAGGCATCATCAACATGAAGCAAGGGTCCCTATCTTTAATGAACTATTAAGTTTCATTAGTCTTATCTAACAAAGAACTCATCGAGGATGACTACACCTGCCTAGTTGAATACCCCTCTTCCACTTTGCCTTTACATTATGTCACCTCTGGGCGCAGCACAAGGAAATTCACAATTCAGTGGAGGCTAGCGATGGTATTCCATTTTTTGTGGCAGATGAGGTGGTGTTTAGCCAGGTGAACAACAAGTGATAGACACTAAAATCACTCTCAAAATTCCTCGCCACTGTTTACTACACCCCTCCCAACATTCTTGAGGGGGGCAATGTCAGACATTCTCCTTCTCGACTTAAGAAAAAGAATGTTGGAGGTATTAGGGCTCCCAAATCTGCTACCATGATTGGCCCATCTCCTTCCTGATCATAAAATAAATTGTGGTTATCAATTGATATGAGAACATATGGCGAAAAGACCTTGGAGGATTCTCAGTGGAATCCTAACTATTGGACAAATACATTTTATAATAAACATGGGCTTAAAAAGGTAATAACTGATAATAGGATTACTCTGACTTCTCAGCCAAATTTAAAGGTGTTCAAAATCGCATGGATCTGAACCTCTGCGAGGTGAGAAGATTTTACCCATCAATGATTGGGTGCAAATTAACAAATCATTACCACTCAGATCTGAACCCTCCCGAGGTGATAATATTTTACCCATCAATGATTGGGTACAAATTAACCAATCCTTACCATATGAGTCTGACCACCGCTGAGGTGAGAAGATTTTACTTTATGATGATAGGGTGCAAATTAACCAATCATTACCACACAAGTCTGACCACCACAAAGTTGAGAAGATTTTACTTATTGGCGATTGGATACAATTCATCAAATTGTTATCCCACAGGTCAGTTTTGCCTTAAAATATTTATCTTCAATCTGATAGGCCAAAAGCCTATATTTCCTAATTTAGATGACTCAGCTTTATATATTTTTTGCCTGAATACCCATGGTCTCAAAATTTGAACTAGTTTAAATTAGGAAATACTAGTATTGAGGAAAGGACCTTTCTTGGTTTGGCCCCTCTTAAAACAATAAAAAACATAACTTTAACAAAAACGTTATTTTATACTTTTAATAAAAAGTAAGATTCTCACTTTAATAATATTTTTGCCATCTGTTGGTGGATCCCACACTATTATCAACCAATTATATCAATAACAATACAATGCGGACAAATTTGAATAAGAACTGAACCTGTGCAAATAATAAGTTTATAAGTGTTATTAGCTGATAGTAACTAGACCCATAAATTTCTACAAAGTGGTGCTCACTACAGGGGTTTAGTTGATTAGGAGAACTTAGAAGGATGTTATATAAAGATGAGTTAAGAAAACTATGGATGGAGTTATACACTGTTAATCAGAATGCCCTAAATGCAGTGGATCATTGAGAATTTGCAGCCTTGGAAGAAAGCGTCATCAAGATGGAGGAAGGGATTGTAATGTCATGGGTTTTGGGAATGAGCTACTTGGAAAAGTAACTTCATTAAAGAATAAAGAAGTGGACTTAATTTGAGAGGTCTTATAACTGAAAATGGAGTGGTAAGCAGATTGTGTTCATTTAAGAGTATTCAGCGCTGGTATTGAGCGCCTGATTAAACAGGTTGAAGAGTTAAATACTACAAATACTATTGTGAGCCATATGCGGTGACCAATGCTGAAGAAATAATTCCCCATACAATAATTGGGAAGACAACTACCTCAAGAAACATGCCGCCCACTTTTACCACTATTTTGGAGATGACGCCTGAAATCATTCCCCAACTGAGCCAATTAGCCAAACCTAGAGGGTCGTCTAAAGAAACCTCTGAGGAATTCAAGGCAACGCCGAAATTGCCAACAATCCATCAGAATAACATCCCTGCATTTTTCCAATTGTTTGATATGACCATTTACGGATATGGCAACTGTCAAAAGGCATTGATGGTGATGAATTGCCTAGATACCAATTGTCAGAACCTAGTGTTGCCCCACTGGGAGGGGGACAGCTGGTTGTATGCATAGGCCAAAGCGGCCATTATGAAGGAATTCAAAAGCCTGACATGCATGTCAAAGCGAAGATAGGAGTTTATGAGCATCCATTTCCATAAAGACGAATATTTTGAAAGCTTTGCAGATCAGTTTTATCAGGAGTCACAAATCCTGGTTAGAGCGTAGGTACTGATTAACTTTGATGCCATAATCTCATTACAAGCATCCCTTTGGCCCTATCGTAATTTTCACCAAATGATGTTTTCTGTGTTCATGACGGTTATTACTATTTCTCAAATGGTAGACAATTTGAAAATTTTGGGAGCAACCTTTGATGCCCAAAACATAAGTTTCAAATCCAACCCAGTATGCAATTAAAATCCCACAAAAGGGTACAAAGGTGCTAAAGAGACGTACAACCAAACTGTGCTGGGGAATAAGCCTAAAGAGTTCGGACAGATGAATAAGAAAGAGAAGGTCTGCTACCAATGCGGAGGGAAGGGACATTTCACAGTATATTGCAAGAATCTGAAGGATCATATCAACGTGGTCCAAGCAAAAGAGTCTGCTGCCGCAAAAGAGTTGGGTAAGGGCCTGCAGCCTAGATGGGAAACAGTCTAGAGCTGTTGAGAAACCTTCATCCTGATATCATGAACGAGGAAATTGACATCAGTGATCTGTTTGTGGATAAAGATGTACAAGATCAACTATATCAAGTGGTCAATTTGGACTTAAATGCAGTAACAAGATCCAGGAAAAAGGGGATCTACCCTGAGATAATCAAAGAAGTTGCCTGGCCATATGCCTGACAACTGGTGGACAATATTTGAGCTGCAGATAATCCTAAAAAATTGACTGAAGTTCGATTAGATGGGGCAAACTTGTTGATCCCCCTCAGCTCAATAAAGGAATTGTTTCCTGATTTATTGGCGCAAATCATTCAAACCCTCAATTTAACTAATAATTCCGCTATACACTCAGTAAACGCTATCTTACAATACTCAGAGTGTACATATATAGATATACAAGTGAATCGAGTATGGGTGAGGGCGATTGTTGACAGTGGAGTGCCCATCAACATTGTCTTGACCAAGCTGGTCAAAAGGATGAAGATCTCGCCTGAGTTGGAATACAAGAAGGAGTGCGGGACAGCTGGGATGAGTACCACCATCTCATGTGGAGTGTATAGTGCTTTGCCATTGTGATTTAGATTCTTAATAGTATCTTATCCAGCAATAGTTTTGGCCAACCAAACTATGACATTCTGATTGTACGGAATTTCTATGCAAGTACAGAATTAAATGTATCTTTGAGGATAATACGTTGACCATATTGGGTCAGATGTTACCATTAGTCTATCAGAAGGATGGAGAAGCTCCACTGATTAGGAGAAACAACTGCATCAACTTAATATACAATGATGGCATTGCCCCAATTCAATACCAATTAGTTAGTCAGAAGTGACAAGTAATGCCAATGAAAATCCTAGAAAATCGGGGAATTCCACTGAGGATCAAGAATGTTAAAACCATACCTCCAGAATCACAGATGATAGTTGACATGGGATTGACATTGGAGATACCTGAGCTGCTGTATGGGGAGGTCAGAAGCCCCTGGAAGAAGTCCAGAGTAGAGCCTTGGGTGGCTCCTGGAAT